>JAVTVY010000411.1:0-33340 GCA_036873755.1 Hanleya hanleyi | reverse complement strand
TGGAAATGGAATAGGTCTTTGGATTATGGACGCGGATATTCTCTAATGGACGACGGCTGGATTATGAATGACGGACTAGACGCTTGTAATTGTGCTTTCACGGTATGTATTGTACAAATAAGAATGTCAGAAATACTGTATTGTGACAAACCGGGTGGATCACATATCCCGGGAATGGGTGCATGACGGTTCATCTCCAATGTAGTGATTGCCTATATATGGATGCCTAAAAAATCTGCAAACATACATCATAAGAGAGAGAGAGAATTATGGTTTTCTCTCTCTCTCTCTCCCTCTCTCTCTCTTATGATGTATGTTTGCAGATTATATAGGGGTTACGGGGTGGGATGGATCATAGTTTGCAAGACAGGGAATGGGCCACAGAGCCATAAGGACTTAAACTCTTCCACAGGTGATAGTGGCTGTATCACATGCGTTCATTCGTTGAGCTTTTCGAATACAGGAGTTTATCGAGTAGGCGGCGCCCAGTTAAAGGTTGAGGATGGGCTTCACCGCCGGGTATATTTGAGGGGTGAGTGGATTTACATGCGCACGGACTGACCGGTTCATAATGTGTTCTTTTACTATATGTACATGAATCGGAGCTTGGTTAGGATGCAGATAGTGGGGCTAGACCCCCATTGATCGTGGGAGGTGATCGGTTTTACACGATATGGAAAAGCATGGCCGATGATGTACTGAACATGGCATAGATCTTCCCGAAAAGGAACAATACCCACCATTTTTCGTTAAGTTAGCCTTACATTTTGCTTTAATCAAGTATCAAGGGTGAATGGGATTCGTCCGCGGTGATAGTGCTTGTATCTTACGAGAAGAGCAATGGCAAACCAAGAGCCACAGCTTATTCATGTCCTTTAACCAGGTCAACATTTTCATTAACCAGATTGTGACACAAATTTCATCGCAAGAAGGAAGGATTGAAAAAGGAACTCGATTACTGGCAAAGGGGCACTGTTTTTCATCTGACAGAAATAAAGTGTTTTCCCGTAATCCGAAGAAAAGCAATTGCTTCGGACTTTTATCGTCTGATTTTCTTCTATTTATTCGCTGTGAAGTTTGATCTTTAAGTCATTGATAATTGAGTGTGAAACTGACCATTTGCAAGTCTAACGAGCGTCAGTTCTCAAATCTGTTGTACAAACAAAGGATTATTTTTATTTACTAACCGGAATGAATGAAGTAATACAGGACTAGCCATGAACACTAGGCATCCGGTAGGCTAATTTTCAATATATTGTATTACAATTTGTATGGAGTGAGAATAATGAAGAAAAACTAGTATAAGTTTCCTTGATAATAATATTATGTGTGACTACACGTTGCGAACACCTACAACAATGATTAGGGAATGAATCGGTCGATTATTCACCGAAAAGACATTCACTGAGTAGAACAAAACAGGGCATGAGAAGAAAAGAGTGTCATTTGTAAGTAACAACGTGTGTGTGTATGTTAGCGGGCCGAAGTTCACTCGTAACAGTTCTCGATCTAGCTTTGCCTTGTTAAGCGTTTGGGGAGTGTTTCATAGCATTTGCCTGGTTTCAGATAATTTGAACCGCAGTCCACCACTTTTGTTTGATGACGGGTTCTCTGCTTTAAATGTCTGACAACACTCTCCAGAACACCGGGCTCTGGAACAAAAGTGTTGGCGGTGGCCGAAGTAGAGAATGGGGTGCAATGTACATGTACACAGTATCCTGTTATAGGTAAGAAATAGGAACAACATGAAGAAAATGAGAGATATTTCCCAATAAAATGTTTGTAATCATACACAATCGTATGAATCAGTGGCTAAAATCGGCGAGATTGAGCAACATATAAACTGCTTCGAGCGAACGGTTTTTTGTGCATTCTTGCGATTCCCAAAATATATCTCGTTACACTCGACTCATTTCGTGAAAGTCATTATTAAAATCATCCTTTATTCATCGTCATAAGTGAATAGGATTCCCAGACTGGTCAAAAATGATATTTTGTATCGTATCGCATTTCGTATTTAGAACAGAGGCAATTGGACGAAAACATGGTTATGAGAATTTCCACGGAAATATCCGGGTAAATTTAGTACTCCAGGAGATACAGATAAACAGTAAAACGTTTGCTCTGTATTTCCTCCCTACTAGTATCGTAATCACTATAAATTTACGAAGACATAACATAATCAAATACTTCACCCGTTTTTCTAGCTCTTCCGCCCTTAGAGACTCTTGTCTCGGGTCCCAGTGATCCAGCATAGACAATTACGTTTTTTGTGTACACTTGAACATGGGTGTCTGAATACGACCGAGTATGATGATTGTTATTCCAATGTACTGCAAGTAATTACAGTTTAAGGTCGAGATTCATGATTGGCTGTCTTTGTACGTATCGAAATTCGAAACTTTCGATTAGTTGATTTCAATAAACTAAACATATAAGTGGAATGCAATTGGTCATTTGATAACACAACGACTTGTGGCAACGATGTTCTCCCATAATACCCAGGGACCTATTTTCAAAATCATAGGTTCAGTAGTGCGTAAGAACAGGTGATTTAACGCTTCATACATTCCAGTGAATAGCCTTTAATTACAATTATAGGTTTCCATTTGAATGGATAGTTTGGGAAAACCGGTTGAAGAATACTACTGACTCTGAGAACATCGAGATTGACCGGCTAGTAAGAGTTGGACCTCAACATTTATAAGTCAATACACTCTCAGAAATATTCAGGGAATAATCCTGAATAGATCAGGCTGTATATCCACAACTCAATTTCAGGGATTTTACCTGAAATCCAGGGATAATTTCCTGAATTTCAGGAAAATGAACCCTGAATGAGTGGATTTTCCCTGAAATTCAGGCAAATTTGTCATCCTGATCAGTATGTTCCCGACCCTATTCAGGTACGTAAAATCCCCTAAAATTCAGGTAATTTAGCTTTAATTCATGGATGATATACCTGAATTTCAGGAAATTATTCCTGAATTTCAGGTAAAATCCCTGAAATTGAGTTGTGGATGTGCAGCCTGATCTATTCAGGATTATTCCCTGAATATTTCTGAGAGTGTACTCTGTCCATGTGCGAAATATATATTTTTAGTTCATTTTTCTCTCAAAATACAACCAAATATATATAGTAAATCGTAATTCCGCCGTGGTACCTATAGCTGCATGGCGTTTCTGCGATTTGTCAGAATGAAAATGTCCGAAACATATAAAATATTCTAGGAAAATAGACGGTACATACATTCCCATCTCCGACTAAGAGGTTTTCGTCGATGTGTTCTACCACTGATGCGGATGCCAATTGTGATTGAAAACGGCTTTGTTGGAGCTCGATACCGAAACAATCGATGGTGGTTGTGAATGAAGGAATTCTCAATGGCCGCATGGTACCCTTTAAGACCATTGGACAGAGCATACACAATATAGCCAGGAAGAACGATAGCTCTACTAGTGCCGCACAACATTAGCTCCAGGCTCAAAGAAAAACCATGCCAGCCGTCTGTATGTATTTCTCATATCGATTTGGTTGGCATTCTACTAATTTGCTATATCGGCGCCTCAGTGTCATTGTTCAGGGAAAAAAGAAAACAAATTGCACCCAGCAGAGCGATTTGAAATAAGGAAGTTCATCTCTGAAACAAATCTTGCTGCATGGTTCTGGCGATAGTGAGAAATGAATGAGCATTCGTCGGTAAATCGCTCTGCCTTTTCCTGCTCTATTTATTACCTTCATCCGCTCTCGGGTACTTGCCTTGAAAGACATTGCGATTGCGGTTAAACCTAACTATTGCTGAGTGAGGGTACCTCAACTGAATTATAGGTCTTGTAGAAGAAGCTTCGGAGAGATATCAAGTATTCCCCGTCACGAAATGCATTAAAATGACAACAGAATAATTTCTGGTGAGGCAATAACTCTCGAGTTCACTCTTAAGCAGCGAACGTTCTTTTTTCTGATATGTTTCAATTGGTCATGCCTAAAAATTCACTTTCAATTTTAGGAACACGACAAGAGTGGCTGGAAGTACTGGGCCAAGCATGTGAAGAGGAAAAATATTATGCTTGTTAGTTCAGACCAGCGGCGGCTACAATCTCAGCAAATGGCTTCAGTAAATCCTGGTACTCCCCTGAATGAGCTCCACATTTCGATAGACATCAAAATGCTCACAAAAGAATTAATAACAGACGGATAGGAAACAGTTAAACTCAAAGCTTGAATGCGATGCAATAGAAAACGACTTGTAAATTCATTTTGATAAAGAATAATGGTGAATCGTGAGCACATTCTCTTTCGTGCTAACATCATTGAGTAAATGTTGACCGCGCCTGTCATGTAGGAAACCATTTTGTGTGTTTTTAATATTCCTACAAGGTAGGCTACCATCTACAAATTGTCCGGTAGTCAGTCAGTGAGTGAGTGAGTCCATCCGAATCAGTTCGTCGGCAAAATAAGGAGAACCGTTGGCAATAGAGCCTTCATTTTTTGCACGAATGTGCATTAGGGGACTGTTACCAGCAAGTTCTGAGCTGACCTACTTTTGATGAAAATCACTGGTGATGCTGACTTGGGCTGTATCCATCTTAATATAGGCAGAATTTCTACTTGGGGCGGGGGATTTCCAAGAGTTCAGTGCGCGTCGGAGTCCTAATGCCTACCCTACTTCGTAGATCCTGTGACGTTAGTCACACTGCCATGTTTTTATTTCATAGACATTTGGAATTGTTGCTAACTCTCACGCGAATGGGTATTTCGATTATTGACTCGGAAATGGCTGAATATTGAATGTCGGATCTGACGCCTGCTATTCAACAGAAGATACGAGGCTTGCAATTGGCATGTGCTATTGTATTGTTGTAATATTAAACTTGCAAAAATTGCAATTTGCTGGAGGTTGCAAGTAATAACCAGTAATTGAACTATTCAAAACATTTGTGCATTAAAAAATACAGTGGAATACGGAATAGAAAAATCTGAACAGTAAAATCTTCCATGATGCATTACAGGCGTCTAGTCCGTCATTCATAATTCAGCCGTCGTCCATTAAAGAATATCTGCGTCCATAATCCAAAGACATATTCCATTTAACAGTATTAGCACCAAATTCAAAAAGACAAGTCACAACCATAGTACACATAAACATAGTCTAGTTTCCTGCAAGAGAGAAATGGTCAACAGTTTTCAATGATGCCGACAAGACATCATAATGTTCCAAAAATATAAAATCCGTATCGCTGATCAGTATTCTTAATCCATAATAATCGTTGTACAGTCGTCATCCAGAGAATGATGTATCTCAGTCACACTTTGATTGTGGCTGTTCATATGAATGAGGATCTTTAAGTACATGGGTTCATACGGCCCCTAGCACCGGCTTAAGCGAATTTAGACACAAGTTACGAAACGTAACACCATAGAGCTTGCACGCTACGCTCGTATTTTGCTATCAGCATGCGATATGCATCGCCGAATTTGAGAAACTTTGAGTGGAGGCTCTTGGTGGAATAGCCCGGTTTTATAAGTTTCTGCAACACTGTTGTGTGACGTTGATTATAATCGTCACATTTAACACAGTATCTACCAAATGCTACTAGGCGAGATATGTATACGCCATATGAAGGTCCCACTGGAATATTACAGTCCAGAAAGGGATAGTTTACGATGCCGAAATTGCAATCATCTCTTTTGTCATAAAGTCGACGAGAGAGAATGTCCGCTTCATTTTTATAGAGATATAGATCTAAATATGATGTGCCTGTTGGGCTATCAGTAGTTTCCTTCAAATCCAGTGAAGGTGGACTATTAGTAGTTACGGTAAGCCAGAAATTTGTCCACGAGCTTTGATATATAAACCAAACTATGACCACACACCGCAAATGAAAATCAAATTTATCAGCACGATGGATTTCTAATACTTGAAACTCTGGCTGGATATATTAATTCAGAGCATAGTGTGCATATGCGTCCACATATGTGCCCAATACAGATCGAGTGTTTACTATTTTATTTCATTGTTATTTATGGGCGGAGAATATATATCCAATTAAAACAATGGTAAATGGATGGTAAATCCTTGTATATGTATTGGCGTTACAGATTCTAGAAGCGTTTACGAATCTGTAGTGGAACGTCGCCGGTGAAATCGATATAAAAAATGTTATCCATAAGAAAATATTAATTTGTTGTTGTTGTTGCTTTGTCTATTCCCATACATTTGCCTTCATAGTTCGGTCATGACGGGTCATCGCAAATTGCATATGTATCAAACATGAATATGGCTAAATGGTTGTCTTTTGTTTGGCCTGATTTACGCGTTTGGTATAATCTTCCTATGGAAAAACTTTTCTAGATGCACCATTCCTATGATCATCACGAACATATGGAACTTACAGTTTTTCACAATTCTCGTGCGATTTAAGACACTTTTGCACCTCAAAATACGCATATCTCAAAAAAACCAAGTTTTGTTACATGCTGGTATGTACTTCCAGGCCCATTTGAAGTGTGCATGCCTAATCCTCTGCGCAGATTACCGCCGATGAATTGGGAATGATAGATGACAGGTCGGGCGATAGTCACCATTTCTCGCGTACTTTTCAGATGCGAAATTTTTTAAACATCGCACGGTATATTATTATTTGCACAATACTTTTCGCGGAGAGCATCGGAGGGAAATTAGGGATGACGGCCACTATATGTCATCTAAAATTCTCTGAAATTAACGATTATCTTTTAATTTGAAAAATTGATTCGCCATTTGTTCACACGCTTGTTGTTATCGCGTGAATTCATATTATGCTGATGGTGGCCTGTTATTTAAGGCTCATTCACGTCGTTTTGAAGTGATAACGGTTGCATATAGTGTTAACATCAGCTATATTCAGAATGTCATCATGGGCGTGAGATGGCATCATGATGTAGCATTTGTGAATGAGCGCAGGCGCACGAGGAAAAATGCCACTTTTCTCAGCCCACGAGATGAAATATTTATGGTATTCTTCAAGAAACAGTTGATTTTCTTTTTAATATATACTTCTGTTGTACTACTTGATTCTAGATTGTTGAAAACGTTAAAATAATTCAGATTCTGTAGGGTTTTTCGACTGAAGGTACGCTGAAACATTGATTATTTTCACTCTGACGTCACTCACGGACTACTTTGCTGTCAACAATTGGCACGTGCTACGTCTGCAAAATAAACTAGTTTCATGCCATGCCGACCCGTCCCGTCACTCCTCACTCACCCCCCCCCCCCGCGTTCCCTTCGATAGAAAAGCACGGTCGACCTTGTGTCGAGTGGGGATTTTCTCGCTGTCTGCACTCCGGCAGGACTGACGCGCTGGTTCTCTTTCACCTCCCTGGTTGTCCATGGTGTTTCTCTAGGCACAGAATATTTTCATTTTCAAATAAAATCTGCATTCGCTCTTAATTTCTTTCATGCTACCCAAATAGCACAATTTTCATTCAGCAAAACCGAATGGTTACGACAAGTAAAAGCCAGATCATTTAGATTTACCGGTCGTGGTAGTTGTTGAGCGAGTTTCGACGATGGTCTAGGCCTACGGAGTTATCATTGTGATTTTGTCCGATTCTGAATGAATACTCACTGACAAGCTTTCACTGTCGTTGACACATCAACGTTGGTGCAGCATATTCATGATATGACCCCAATTTCGAACATTAGACAGGTGAATGCGTTTTATTTATTTTTCCGCGCTAGTTCGTCTTGTACTCTGTGCTACTCTGGCCGGTCACTGTCGCTGTGTTGGTGTGTAGGTGCACGCGTACGTTACCAGCGGTCCTATTGTTGTCATTCGAGTATTTCTTATTCATTTATGCCGATTTGTGATTTATTTCCTGTCATAATTTGGTTATCCTAACGCATAATAATATACAAATCCTTCCCAAATATTTAGCTTGTTTTTCTTTGGCGCATAAACAGGTGAACTTTCGGTCAATTGCCCTATCACTGTGACCATGGTGACGTATTTGTGCGCTAATATCGATATCTTCACCGCTTGTGACGTCATTTGTCATATCATCACTGCAGTGAAAATATCACTTTTATTCAATTGATAATTTTCACTATCTCATCATCAAATATACTGTAAAATTGTTTACACTTTCAAGAAGTTGAGAGGGGCAGATACGGCGTCAAAGAAAACTTTACACGAACTCTCTTTTATAGATGAAATTGCCCTGTTTGTATCTATTTGCTATATATATATATCGATGTCGAACCTATTGTCTCCGATTGACTGTCTCTCATTTATTAATTGAAGATCTGTTTGTGAACGACGGTTACATTTCGTACGGCAGAACTGTCGCCCGTACTTGTGTATTCACGTCAAACAGAGAGTAATTTTGCAAAACTCGAACATCTCCTGGGACGGAATGAGAGAAATAAAAGAGAATCTTTCGCTCACAAGGATCCAACCTCGCATGGTCCAATAGGATTTGTTGTTAAATTCAAAATGGCACAGGTGGAGTCTAAATGAAAGTTTGTAATTGTGTCGTTTTCGTCAAATTTCTTGTATTTTCCTTTATCCCGCCTTAGAAAAAATCGTCCAACGAAAAAGGGTGAACATGATCACCAGATATTTTTCCATTCACCGCATTCCATTGTAATTCGTGGCGAGTAATTAGGTTATCTCCCTTTACAGTAGCCCCTGTCGCACAGCACTCTTGTCGATCACCAGTCGGGTTTCATTTTGAAGTTTACAACAAGTTTGTTTGTAATAAAAGTGAGGTTCGATCAGTAGCTGTAGTTTTAAACTAGATAGCATTCAAATTGTGAACAGCTATTTCCTCGTAGTCCGCGACTTTGGACCCTAATGAATATTGTGGATATTGTAAAGGTGTGACTTCACATGCAGTTTTTTGTTTCGTGAGCAACAAAAACATAGCGATTAAGTTGTTCACAAGCTATCATTTCACCCCCAAATTGTTCCCAGTGATATTCAGATATTCAGGAAGAGTCTTCAGCGGGATACATTTGGTGCATGGTTTGTCAGTAACTCAATACAGAAATATATGGTGTCAATAACGTTTATATTGGGCTCGGCTGACGCCTCAGCCTCATAAATTTTACTGACCCCATATATTTCTGTATTACAAACCGTGTAACTAATGCAAATTGTTTAATTTGATGTAAGATTTTCTGATATATTTAACAGGTGATTTGTCTTGGGGAGGGGGGGGGGGGGTATGGGAGCATTCCGAGAAAATCCGGATGTCTTTGTGATGTTAAGAAGGCCGCCACCAATGCGAATTTCTAGCTAAATTCAGGTAGAGCATGATTTCGAGACAAAATGTGGAAAGTTTGAGTTTCGTATGCTCTAATATTACGGAAAGAGCGCAATGAACGCGAAAAAGACAATGTGATTTCACGATGGTGAAAGTCATTGTTCTTGTGACCCATTAAACGTTTTTAACAGAACTGAGTTTGAAGATAAATATTTTAGGTAATCTGAGAACTAAAACAAAATAATATAAAATAAACTCCTACATCCATCGTCCATCAAGAATGCTGGATGGATCTATTACTGTTGTAAAACCGTTTCACAGTAAAGCACCTTCAGCACTGCCAAAAATAGGGTACTTAAATAAGTTTTTTTACTTCAATTTTAGATAAATTACCTTAAAACAAGAAATGTTTGCTTAGTTTGTTCCATTTTGCCAGATTTATCTTATTTTAGGAAAAATTATCTTAAATAGGATTTAATTTTAATAGATATATCTTGTTATAAGAAAAGTTATCTTAAATAAGATTTATTTTTACCAGATGTATGATGTGATAAGAAAAGTTATCTTAGCTAAGATGTCTTTTCTGTGATTTGTCTCCTTAAAATGTAAGATCGTGAATCGAGTGGAAACGGATCGCTACACTAATAGTATGAACCTGTGGTTTCCTAAAAGAAATTGTTCATTGTCAATTTGTAAGAGTTACTGTTACAACTTGCCTGAGATATACGTGAAATTATATCTTCTACTTGAGTGAGGAACATATTTTTGTAATTTAATATTTTTATATGCAAATCCACCTTCACGTGCGGTTATGGTTTTCATATGGGTTCATGTATTTGCCGCCATTTTCAACTGAAATCTTCTGTGCTTCCATAATTCTCACGAATTATGTTGGTATCCAGGAACATTATTGAGGAAACTCAACTGAGCCTCTCAGTGGATCATTCTACAGATGAATGAGAGTAGTATGCTGCTCAATGTGTTCAACGAACTGAGCGAAAACGTCGAAAATGAGATTTGCTTTATTTGGGAGTGGATTTACAGATATACAACAACAACAACAACAACAACAAATTGGGAAACATAAACTAGATCCTAGGGGCTTCTGTTGGTGAAAGTGCGGATCTGCAGATCTGTTTCGTCGTTTTTGTCTACCTGAACACAGGAAATTAGAAAGTAAGTTTAAGACTGTTACATTGGTTTCAAAGCAAACGCGAAAAATATATGTATACTATAAAAAGCAAAGATACAAGCTCGACCTCTCATGTGCACAGCAATGTAGAAATGTATTCCAAGAAAAGCTTGCCCATGTCGAAGAGATATAAGAAAGCAACACATTTTTATATACATTAGCTATTATTTAATATTTACAGTATAATGGAACAAAATTGAAAATGTGTTTTTGAATTCTCCAAAAGTATTTTGGGATTGAATAAGCTTATTCATTATATATGTCAGATAGGCATTCAAAGCAAAGGCATCGCATCAAACCAGTGACTGCAGTCTATTCAGGAAACATGTCTTTGTAATGTAAATTGGTGGCAGGTTGCCTCTGACAATCTTGACTGGCAGAAACTTTTCGGGCTTTGAGTATTTGCATAAAACATCGGATCTGGATTCTACATGGTTTGCAGTGTATTGATTCCTCCAGTGTTTCCTAGTTCTTTCCTTCAGCTTTGGAAGAATATTCGTACAGTACCGACCAGATTGAAGATTCTCCTAACGGGCTCATCTAACGGACTAACGCGCTTCAAATTAATGCGCTCAGTGGGAGGCTTAACACGCTCCCAAACGCAGTCGAAAGTTCCTAACGTACGTCTAACGGTCTGCTAACGTTCTCTTTATTCTACGTAACGCGCTCGGACAAACCACTGAGGCATACATCTACGTAAACTGGAAGATAGGAAATGATATAATGAATTAGTTTGAAATCTTCGTCTAACGCAGCTATTGTTCAATGTAACGCGCTCGAAGAGCCTACGAGACAATTAAATTAGCGATCGAACGCACTCATTGTTCACAGCTAACTTGCTTGTAACGCTCTCCTAACGCGTTCTAAAGCTGTGTTAGCAGGTTACTAACAGGCATGCTGTGAATCGTAACGTGCTCGGACTTAATCCCTAATGCGTTAGGTAGAACCTTTAATCTGGTCGGTACTGTATATGAACTTGGGTGTATGCTTTAGCTTGCAAGACCTTGTCTGCGACTAAACATTGGGACTTTCTCCACCACAAGCACCTGATGAGCACAAAGGCTGGGCAATTCTATTTGAACAGTCTAGGTGTTTATACTATCAAGAGTGCAATATGCTGTTATATTTGTAATATCTATGGAGAATTGTAGATGACAGACTTTCTGTTTGGCCATTTTGCATGGTTTTAATTATATCAGTCTATTGTCATATTATACAACTTTGACATGGGCGAGAAATGTTGTGCAAATATATTTTAGTATTACTGGCACTGCTATAAATGAAAAGAAATACTTGTCAAGGAGAGGTTTTAAGGACGAATGCCATAACAAAGGCCTTAAAATATTTAAAATATATTCTTTATTTATCCATTTTACATATATGATGATGATGGGTTGAAAGCGACGTTAAATCCTATCACTCACTCACACTTCAATTGCATGACATTATTTTATCATGTTTTTATTTTACATGTATACTGCTAACTGTAACAAGCATATATTCATGTTCAGTTTTTGGCAGTAATATCATATAAAAAAAACTTTAGTTAAAAACGTTAATTGGATTGTAGGAAAATATTTGAATTATCACTATATGGAGCTCGTTGTTTTATTGATCCTGTGGGGAATTGCGGCATGGTTGAAATTAATGGGATACCTCTTCTACATGCATAAACTTTTGCATCTAATATGTGAAGACTATTCACTACATGCATCATTTGAATAAAATTTCCCCATCTTTAAAATATTTTTTTGTCATTTAATTTGATTAAATGTTTAGCATGTTTTTTCTTAATTAAGTAAATGTTGCTAGCTCAAGATCCCTTTGTTGAATTTACAATGTGAGATAATTTATCTTGAAGACTGTATACATGTTTTCTTGGGTAAGAATATTTAACTCAACAGTCTTGAGAAATATTTTCTTATCCAAGTTAACGGATTTGAGAAATATTTTCTTATCCAAGTGGTCAGTTTTTCTTGAACAAGTTAATTATCTGGAATAAGTTTAATATTCTTACTCCACTCCAAAAATATCTTACTTTAGATTTCATAGCAAGATAAATGATCTTACTGAAGAAAAAATAGGATTTTTTTCTTAAATGAGTAAACAGCGCCAAGATAAGATTTGTGAATCTTGAATTAGTCCATGGGCCAAGACCCCAAATTTCACCGATCGGTACCACTCGAGGTGGCAAATTCTAGTAATGTTTTTCGAAGAGGTACATGCATGTAGATTTTATCCATATGTGATAACCGTTGCAGATCGGTAGCTTAACGGTAGCGAAACACACTTTCTTAACCCCACCCCTGCTCGTATTTCGAACTCAAAGAATGGGAGCAGTGGAATAGTTTCTCGGATATATTAGTTATTTCTGTCGCTGAAAAGCTAAAACTTCACATACTTTGTGGGCAGGGCCTGGTCCATTAGCACAAGTTAACATTCCTTAATATTACCGTTGTATAATGTTATGGTGACGTAATAACATGTGGCAGCATTTATTGTCGAAAGTTCGGTTGCTTTTCCAATTGGTTTTTCCGATCCCGCTGGCACCATGTGACGTATCAACTTTGGTATATGCTCTTTGAAGAGGTATTTGTATGTAGATTTTGACACTTGCAGATCAGTAACGTAGTGGTAGTTATGGCACACTTTCTGAACCCTCCCCCATCACATTGTGCACCCACATTTGGGGGGTGGGGTATGATTTCTTGGATATTTTAATTATTCCTTTTGGCCTTCTGTAAACAAGTTAACGGGGTTTGAAATGATAATTTTTATGGCGTCAAAGTGACGTCATAACATGAGTAATAATTTATTTTTAAATTTTTCGATACTTTCGAAAAATTTTGCTGGTAAATCTTGAGGTAACAGATTCGGCTCATTTTTTAAGGGATATTTGCATGCAAATGCTATCCATCTGGGAGAGCCGTTGTATATCGGTAGTTTATTGTTTGTTATAGTACATTTTCCGGGTTGCAAGTAGGGTATGGTCCTTCAGATATTTCCATTATGGTTAGATAGCTGAAAAGTATCAACCTGTACCTCCACGCCCTTTTTTTTATTGAAGCATCTATTGAAACCTTCGTCTGATGCTGTGATGACGTCACCGCGACCGAATAATAATGATGATAATTTGGGAGTTATTTTATTTTCTCATTTTTACTTGAACCAAATGAAGTGGTAAATCCTGTTATGTTTCTTTGAACAGCGTAAGCGGCCAAACATTGCCCGTATGGAAGACACGGAGAAGGACAATTAAGGAAATATTCCGAGATATTGCGATATTTTCATTGATTCTCATCTTGACTATCAATCATCTTTCCTATCCGTATCTTCTCACCAAATTTTGTTCTGTCATTATTGGTATGAATCTGACGAAATGGAATTTTCCTCTTAATCTACCATATTCGGCCTCCAGACTTTTGTTATAATTGCAATTAACCTTGATGAGTACAAATACTTTCTCAATTTACAAATGCTACAGCATATAGTCACCCTTTATAATGAGCTATTGTTGGCCACCTTAGAATTTGCATCGTTTTTAAGACGTTACCCTTTCTTTCCATCTTGGCCACCGATTGCTTGCTAATCCAGGTTGGTCAACGTGGTATCTCAGCAAATTTTGTGCTTTTGTCCTGCAAACGTGTTGAACGGGTAATCCACTCGATGGTGCCAACTGCAAATTTGTTTCATAGCCAGAGATGGTTATATGTGTTAGAAGTCTGTATTTGAAATGCGATGTTTGCTTCTTTAAATGCATAAACATTGCCCTTTTAGAGCTTTTCTGAAGATTTTTATACACTATTACCTCTGGGCAGTATCCCATGAAAGCTGCTTCCTGCTGGGAGCTGCATCAATGCATGCCCAAAGGCCTCTTTCAGAGATTGCAAAAGATAGAAATGCAGAAATCCAATACCACCAACATCGTCTTCAAACACACATGATAGACCTACTGATGAATCTGATGGTGGCAAAATATCCAGGAAATCAACAAGGTGATTCCTTTGTGACTATGATTGTCTTTTTGAATTTGGTGCTAATACTGTTATGTGGAAAATGGAATAGGTCTTTGGATTATGGACGCGGATATTCTCTAATGGACGACGGCTGGATTATGAATGACGGACTAGGCGCTTGTAATTCAGCCCCGCTACCAGGCCATTCCCTCCCTCTATCTCTTCTACTGTCGAGAGCCCTAGCAAACGGCTTTTTCGAACGTAAAAAATTCATTGATGACGTCGCCTACTCCGTCAGCCAATCAAGTGACTCGCTTTGCTTTGATCAAAAGTCACAGGGGTCCGGCGCTGGGGTCGGAATTCCAGTGTGCATCATTCAGGATCTCAGCCAAACAGAAGCGCCACAAGACCACTCGATCATTAGCTGTTTAAATGAATGTCAACTCCTCTCATGAGTGTTAAGGTAGACCATGGTATTCGCGATGATGATTCGTACCTGGATGTATAACTTTGGTTCGAATGAAAACGAATATGTTAAGGGAACCATGCATTCGTGGTAACGTCATCATAGGCTCCATCATCAATCGGATTGAAGCCGATACTCGATAGTGAAATGCTGCAAACCTGAAACCGGACTAACAGGCTGTGACCCTGCTCGACTGGGATGGTTGCTGAATATATCCTGCTAACATCTTTGGTGGAACATGAAAAATGTCACCGTTGATGCAAAGAGTATGCGTACATCGTCAGCTGCAGAGACGAATAGTTCGATAACAATGTTCAGAAATTATTTCACTTCCACTCATATTAACTGCCCATTTGCCATTATGATGAAATGATTTGCCTTAAAATTAGGCACATGGATGACAGGCAGTTTGGAAATATTGTTTGGAAGTTGAATGTAGCTAAATCCTTTGAAATTGTGTCTGTGACAGGTTTAGCTCTTCAGATAACCATACGCCATTATATAAATGATGAATGGCCCCTCACATCACATCAACCTGCCCTAATTACACATTATCCTGCATACAGTCATGATCTGTTCTGAAGATTTGTGATGGTGATACTATCGTGTATAACACTCAGGGAATTTCTGCATCAGTAATCGAAAGCCCGTATTCACAAGACACTAATAACTCAAACTTCTACATAGGCATAGCAAAGTAGTATTTTATGCAAGGAAATTTGACAACAGTTTCGAATTATGCTGAAATTGAAGACACCATGATGTTCGTTTCATATCATCAAATCTGGTTGAATGTTCATTTGGGTCATATACTAAAATCTCCATACAGCCTCATCACTACATCATCAATAGTTGATACCGGTATCCATTTTACATCACATACCATTTTACATCACATATGAACATCGCCTGTGCTTTCAATCGCCCACGCTGATGTTAGCAATCTACTCCTGCCACATTCGATATTCTACTCCTGCCAACAAGATTCTAGTTCCGTTCTCAAGCTGGGACGAGATATTACCAAGTTGCCAGTATGTATTTGGAATGGACACTCAACAATCATGATACATGTTGCGCAGGAAATGTACTCTATGTCGAGTAGAAATTGTCAACACAAAATAGTAAAACTAGATCGACAGTTTATTTTTACGCAACACTACCACGAATTAAATTTGCTCTCGCTCTCTCATCGTTTGGCATGTTTTTCCATCGAAGAACCTACTATTATTTAATCGATGGGATATTATCATTTTAATGTAACTGTCCTCATTCACCCCCAAATGGCAAATAACACCTCCAGCTCACACTTATAAGGAAAGAGATAAAAGACATGTATATATGTGTTACTCTGGCGAGATACGATGATGTAATTAAACGTTTTATCAGTTTATTTAGCATTTTATCATAGCATAGGCCTAATATGTATAGGGTATAATCGTTTAGCTCTTTAGACATAGATTTAAAGAAAATATCTGGTGGGCCATACCCCGTCACCCCAACGTTTGGCTTGGAGTAAGGATAAGGCCAGGTTTCATAAAACGAGCTATAATTACCCTTTAAGCTTCTGAACTTCAAAGGTTATAACCTATGGGTAACAACTGCATAATAATACCAATTTAGGAAACATTGATGGAATCTGCTACCTCAAATGGCACCAACTGAATAGGAAGTATGTATTGGAAATGGACTAAACGGCCGGCAAAAACTGATTTTCCGTTTTATGACGTCAGAGTGACGTCCTCCAGGGATTTTGTTAATTTATGTTTACTGGTTTCTATAAACAAGGACCTACACGTAGTGTGTGGAAAATTTCAGCCCTCCAGCAGCAAGAATGAAAAAAATATGCGAGGAACCATAACCCACCCCCCATATTTGGGTTGAGAATAGGGGCGGGGTAGGGTTCCGAAAGTGTGCTATAACTACCCATAAGTTGCCGATCTGCAACTGCTATCACATATGGCTAACATCTACATAGAAATACCTCTTCAATGAACATGAATCGAATCTAATATGCAAAGTGATACCAGCAGAATTTGAAAAAATCATTTTCAAAATGGAGAAAAAAGAGACAATCAACTGCTCACTGGGTTATTACGTCACTGTGACGTCACCAAATGATTATGTGACATAATGTTTCCCTCTTTCAATAGAAGAGTGCCTATGCCCGAAGTGTGCGAAGTTTTAGATCTCTAGAGGGAAGTATAAGAAAAATATCCGAGGGACCATACCCCAACCCTCAAGTTTGGATTTAGAACTGGGAAAGGGGTAGGGTTGAAAAAGCGTGATATACTACCCTTAAGCTACCGATCTGCAACGGTTATCACATATGGATAACATCTACAGACATATACCTCTTCAAAAAACATTACTAGAATTTGCCACCTCTAAATAAACTTATAATTTTCTTATCCAAGGAAATATCCATAAGTAAATTATTCTTACCCCACTCCATGATAATTTATCTTATTTCAAGATGATTTTTTCTTAAAATAATTTTTTTCTCTCGTTTTAAGTACCCTATTTTTGGCAGTGAGGAGGCGCTTTTCAAAATAGCTGCCATTGACTCGTTCACCTAACCCAGGGTCGCAACATGATCTTATCGGAGACACTGAATCGATTTCATCTTTCCTAGAGACCAGACTCAAAATATTGTAGGAATATTGGAGTAATCACATTCCACGGTTGAATGGCTCTAAACCCTCAACGCAATATCATCAACATTTGTGATTACGGCTGGATGTCGACCATCCACACCAAAGACATGACAACAGCCGAAAGACACTGGAAGAAATACCCAACACACCTCCAATAAACGCTATTTAAAGTGGCCGCCATGAAGAAATACATCACATTTTCGACTTGTTCACCTTGGTGGTGTCTACAATAGTTTCATATGCAGGATTGAATCGAACTTGTTGCTCCTGGAAGTCCACACTCAGAAAACTGTTTAACTTTTTAAGTAATCCCATGCCAGGCCTTATTTGCGCTAAACACGCAATGAAATATCAGACGTTGTCTTATTGTGACTAACCATTTTTTCATGGATGAGCACCAGCCATCCCCGCCGTTGAAGAAATTGGTGGCAGTCGCTAAAATTGAAAGCTCAAGACTGGTTCGTGATACATTTGGTGACTTGTTCAACCAAGTAGACTGGATACTTCGAAACACATGCTAGAGAGAATGCAAACTGAAACTTCACAGACCGACATAAAAGGTGCCCATTTCTTTCGACGCCGGTGACATCGGGTTATCCTTTTTTTTCTTTTATAGGAACGAGAAACGAGCCTGGGTCCCTCGTAATGATTCCAATTGATACCCAACTACGGATTTGTGCGCACAAACCAGTGGCGTTCTCTTGCAGATTGCGACGATTTGTGCGTGACCAGTGACCAGGACACCCTTATTACAATTTCTGCCGGGATAAATGTGTTTCTTTGAATCGTGTTTAAAACACCCGCCTTCAAAACGCCCAAAGTCAGGAAGTCAAAGAGATGTATTTGTATAACATTAAGATAGTATCTCGAAAATTGCGTATCACGAACGCTGTCAACTAACTCAGTTGCAACTTTATGGGCGTCGCCATTTGAAAAAAAAAAGGTTTAATCTCTAATCGTTTATCATACAGAAGCAAGCAAGACCATCCTTCAGATGGCACTATAGCATATTCCGTAACCCTACCAGGGCTGGGGACCACTTTGCTCCTCTTCCACCAAAATTTCTACTTTTCTGTGAGGAAATGGAGCAAACACTATTTTATTTCACATCAGAATATTATTTAATAATTTATCATTCGGGTTTTGCAAAGAAATGACATAAATAAAAAAAAATGAAATGACGGCGGACATCTTGGAGTTTTTTTTATATATTCTGATAGAGCTTGACCCAAGGGTAAAATATAGGGAAGTTGAAGTGTTCCAGTATTCGATATAGGGATCACTTTTGGTTATTGTGATTTTTCTTTAGAAATATACAGCCAGTATACTCGGCTGTTAGGTCCTATATGGCTTCTTGTCAGTACTCTAGCACCGTTTTCCACCACCCTTTTAATGATGTCTTGCCGGCATCATTGAAAACTGTTGACCGCTTCTCTCTTGCAGGAAACTAGCCTATGTTTATGTATACTCTGATTGTCTTTTTGAATTTGGTGCTAATACTGTTATGTGGAAAATGGAATAGGTCTTTGGATTATGGACGCGGATATTCTCTAATGGACGACGGCTGGATTATGAATGACGGACTAGACGCTTGTAATTTAATAGTATCCAACATGACAAAAACATCTAGTTGAGTGGATGTTTTGCGACAGTCTCAAACCTGCAACTTGCATAAACGTATTTATCCCAGCAGACTTTGTGACCATTGACACAATAAATATGACCATCTGCCAAGTAGGTCAATATTATTGTGCGCATAACTTCGTCTTGGAGGCATACAGTGGACGACTGAAGCTGGTTACAGGCTACGTGGTATTACACAAGAACAAGGAAAGGTGTTACTTTGACAAAGACAGAAAAGAACAAAAATCATTACATCATCCCGGTACCTACACTATTTTGTTTTACTGGCGTCGAAGGAAATCGACGCCTTTTATGTCGGCCAGAGTGACGCTTCTCAGGGAGGATAAAAATCAATGTATGTCCTATTTTACCATTGCTTTGTGTTGCTAGCTTGGTGTTGCTTGCTTGGTGTTGCAGGGAAATGCTTTTCGAAGTGGTTCAGGTGACTGCTCTTGATTATCTGCATTCTGCTTTCGCTATTTTGCTCGAGGAAGTGAATGGGGGACGCTAATTTCCCATGTCCATTCCCTTTGTACTATTTTCCCATTTGGCTTGGCATCCCAGCCCACGTTGTAGAATCGGCCATACACGATTAGCTCACGAACATTTACTAAAAAAAGAGCCAGTCACAAGGTGTATTCCATGTCATGAAGATCTCACAGTGAAACATATTCTTATCGAATGCATAGATTTTAAGATTGTAAGAGGTCCTTTTTATCGAGCGACTACTTTGGAAGACCTTTTTAGTCGAGTAAGGGAGGATTGCATCTTGGGATATTTGAGAGAAATCGGTGTGTTATATAAGTTTTAATGTGTATATGTTTTAATGTGTGTATGTTTTAATGTGTGTATGTTTCAATGCGTTGGATTACTAAGTTATTGGCTTGAGTACTTAGAATTTTGTTTGATCGTCGCTATATAGCTGAAATATTGCTAAACGCAACATTAAACCTTAATTCTCTCCCTCTCTCCACGTTGAGGATTTGTGTCCAGACATACATATAACAATACCGGTTCTGATCAGTTTATACTATGTAATTAGTTACAGCACCGTTCTTCACAGCAAATGACAATTACTATACACATAACGTCAACCGACACAAACTATACACATAACCTCAACTAACAAATACTATACACATAACCTGATTAGTACTGATCAGTTACTGTGAAGTTCGTGCCTGCATGATTGATGGATTGTAATTGCACATTGCAGCACAATACATGTTGTGGATAATAACAAACTTCATGAGTTTAAAAAAAAACTGTATGATATATTCAAATGAGTAACCAGAAACGTTTCGATCAAGCTATGATCAGGAGATGTGGAATCGGTCATACCCGATTAACATTTACTAAAAAGGATTCAGTCCAAATGTGTATTCCATGCCACGAGGATCTCACGGTGAAACATATTCTGATCGACTTTACAGATTTTAAGATTGTAAGAGATTCTTTTTATCAAGCAGGTACTTTAAAAGATCGTCTTAGTCGGGTAAAAGAAGACTGTATTTTGGGTTATTTGAGAGAAATGGGTTTGCTGTATAAGTTTTAATGTATGTACATGTTTTTGGTGTGTTGTGTCGATTACTTCTGGAGTACTGGCTTGTTGACTTGTTTTTGTTGGAATACTTACAATTTTGTTTGATCGTTGCTATATAGCTGAAATATTGCTGAACGCGACGTTACACCTTAATTCTCTCTCTCTCTCTCTCTCTTTCTCTGAACTGATACGGAAAACACCTGATTGGCTCTTTTAATTCATTATCTGATTGTTACGAAGGTGTTATTTATCAGTATATTACAGTCTCCGGCTTGTTGGTACTGTGTGGTGCCCTTTTTGCGAAACCACGCAGTTATCATACTGTTCCATGAAGCCACAAACTGAACAGTGGCAATAATCCACTTGCAATGATGTCTACAAACGCTACACTAATTTGAATCGTGCATTGGGAACCGTGTACTGGCAGGTAGTTTTACAGCCGATTATTGACCTGACATCCGGGAAGTGGGAGTTATCTTCACGAACAACTGTTATATCACATTTCCGAATATGTTACTTTACTCTAATACTGCCTGTGCACAGACCATTTTGTTGTAGATTCTTGCTATATACCCACCACACTCCACCCATTCATTACCTATCGAGGACCCGTTCAGGTCATATATTTTGTTTTGCTATATTATTTGGAATCACATATTTTGCAATTAGTATCACACAAGTCACCTGTACACTGTGTGCTGAATCAGACAGGTCCACGTGAATCAAACAGATCCATGTGGACGTAACTATCCCGTAGCAGTGTCTATGTGATTAATTACGCTCAGTAGTACTCCTCCTATTCTGCTCCAACAGGCCGCTTACAAACCGGTTCTGACTTGATATGGTGGTTATTATTAGCTTATGAGAGAAGCCATGTAAGAACGATCATGATTTCACTTTTATTAGCAAATCTTTCCGCATGTATTGGTCTCCCAATTGAAGAAGCGGGAATTATTAATGGACGAAGATTGAATATTTTCATAAGATGCACCATACAAGAGGAGATCACGATTGGATAATGAAAGGAAGTTGTCAATTCAGGGTTTTTTCCAACGACATCCTTTCACATTTTTCATGCTCATGCGAAAGTGCCCGATTCAGTTGACCTGATGAGTTAGGATAGAAATGCTCCATCATACCAATCGCATTTGGATTGAAAAAGCCGAAATGCATTTGCGTTGAAGAATCTGTTTAAAATTGCGACGTAGAATATCATCCCTTATGAAGAAGTATGATTGTGAACAAACATGCATTGTGGCTACATGTAGTTATAGCTGTACTGCCTCTGTACTAACTGAGATAATTAATTAGGATGAAATAGCCTCTGTGGTAACTGAGATAATTAATTAGTATGAAATAACACCCACAGTCCTCTCCTCCTACCCCTCCCCCCCCCACACACACACACACAAAAACCCGCCACCCATAGCTAGATTGTGGTGAACCCGACGCGGTTGGATTCCTTTCAATGTAAAGGCATGTATAGGCAAGAACATCAGCCATTTATCTGTACCTTCATTCGATCAACATATACGGGACATACTGCCATACTTTATGCCAACTCATTGCGTACAATTAAAGCAGAAATCGAATCAAAAGTTAATTACAGTTTCCCGGTCTATGCGATCCATCAATGCTTCCGAATGAGTCTATAATATATCTACTCGAAGATCAGCTGGCAATATGTGGACGTAAATGACCTCTGTAAATTTTAATCAGTCGCCGTCATGAAATGGCTGTTCTCTGATTACTATGATAAGGCACATTGTAACAGACGGCCTTTCCTTGATTGTCGAGCGATCAATGTGGAGTAACGACACTCAATTAAGAGTGATCACGTTTGGATTTATAGTCACGAATTCATACAATTTGAGATCAATTGATCCTTTGTATGGACCGATTATTTGTATGCGATCGAGAGCAGATTAATGCAATCTTCTGTGCCATTTCAACACACAGGGAGAATAGGAGTTGGCAAGCGAAAGGCTATATGTCACATTTAGACCGTAATTGTCCAAGGTCGGTCATTTTTCACCAGCATCGGTCACACAGATGATTTCAAGAAGGTTATGGCGAGGAATATTTGTATGAATAGTTATAAATCGTATATAAGGGGCGTAGAACTTATGAAAATTTCTTGCGAAGAAGGGGTTTATAGAGGTTTTGCTCTAGACTGATTCATCGGCGTTAAAGGAGGAGTCTATCATTGATGATACACACGTTATAATTCATTAAGTTATCTAGATATATCCAAGATCCAACATGCTCACGATAGAGTATTATTCTGTCAGATTAGATTAAATGTGCCTATGAATGTTTTGCAGCATTTGCAAGTCAGTTTTCGAATAACTTCCGCGTTATTTAATTTCCGAAATTGGGCATATGTACTCTGCGCATGTCGGGTTAGAGTTTTTGTGAATAATGTAGAATGCCCATTAAATAAAACTGAAACAGGGGAATAGAGAGAGAGAGTGGATGAAGATTTAACGTCGCGTTCAGCAATATGTCAACTATATAGCGACGATCAAACAAAATTTTAAGTATTCCAACATAAACAAGTTAATAACCCAGCAATCCAGAAGTAATCAACACAACACACCAAAAACATGTACATACAATATAATTTATACAACAAACCGATTTCTCTCAAATAACCTAAAATACAATCTTTTACCCGAATAAAAAGATCTTCTAAAGTAGCTGGGGCATAATTTTGAGATAGAAATGTCCCATTTTGGGAATAATGCTGTGCTGCAATTTGATGTGGATAAAAAGTCAAAATATCTTGTGGAGGATATGCTGAATCACACTTGCAGTGCGGAAACGGGGACATGAACGATATTATAGAATGGAACATCATAGCTAGAACTATATCTTTTTATAAATGGCAAGGGTCAAGGGGGTCACGTTCAACTGATCGAGACGGTTTGTGAAACAGATAAATATCTCGTCTCGAAGGCATTTTACATCGTAACCGCCAAATGTAAGAAACGACTCATGGTTCAGTTATTACATCATATTACCGTTGAAATGCTTGAAATATCGGGGGCATATAAACATTTTACAAGTTATAGTATACTTTTATTCTTCGGGTGTTTTCATATTGACCCCGTTACAGGTCCGAGGTCCTGCAATTGGGCCAAAATGAAAACACCTGATTAATGATAATTTTGTTTTCGTTAAATGGTGATTCGATGGGAATTAGATGACCAACTCGTAATAATTTAGCGATCATGTCGAAAATAACACGATCACTTTTAGACCTTTCTGAGGAACCCATGGAAGATTGGTTCGCCAAATAAAATACTATTTTTGTCGGGTTTACCGAGGGTAAACCCTACTCAGTTATCGCTTTTCAATTCCGTTATTTATTTTCTCTTCTGCACATGTGTAGTTTTGATCTCCTGCCTGGAGACTGTTCTCATTTGATGCCACTTACAGCATTCAGGCCCCTCACAGCATTCATATACACATTTGCAATGCACGGTAGCTTGTACATTGAACGTCATAATCGGGACATTATCACAGTAAATTCTTTCCAATTTCTTTTAAATTTGACTTTCCAATCTATTTTATCCGGTATCATTTGTTACGGTGGGAAGGGTACCGTGGTCATTCTGCAGGGTCCGTCGACAACCGATTCATGGAACTTTGTCACAAAGGTGGTGTTCGCTTTAGATAGGGAATCGTCCTCAATGCGTTTTTGATACACACATCTGGTGGGGCTAATTTTTGTCTAAAAAGCGTCAAATTGACAATTTCTTACAGTCTACATACTTATCAGATAAAGAATAAATCAAGGCCCACAGATAAACACAACCAGTATTACAGTGGTTCAAACCTACCGCATTGCCTGTTTTGCACTTTTCGGTGCATTTACAGTCGACATTTTCTCTTGTTGCAAAATTATGACACCTTCAACCAAAATCATATTTAGACTGAATATTTCAGAATTATTTCTGTTTACAATAGCTAACATTGGTTTTGGTTAAAGGTGTCCTATTACGAAAATAAGCCATCGTACCGACTTTGGTGCACCATAAATCCGTTTTCGTGCATCTGCAGCCCTTCATTATTTCGTGTCATATAATTCAGCATGTAGGCTGTACAAAATGGTCCATTTCATATCCATTTGATCAAAGCGAAAGTTTGGCCCTGCAAACCGAACAGGTTGATGACGATTTCCTCCCTTTTTTGATCACAAATGGGACTAATAAACCCCTCTGATGCCGATTTTTTTTTCATATTGGCTCTCTCTATTTCCGTACGATGCGGGTCGATTTAGCCGCATAACGTTTATTTCTTTGATAGTTTAATAATATCTTCTACAGGTAGCTACGCAGGTTTTTCTGTAATAGTCTATCTTTTTTTAATTTCTAACCGTTTTATATTTTTCTGGAATGGAAAAAAAAACATTGATTCTCAATACCGTTCTTTAAACTCTTTAAATGTTTAATTAAAAAAAAACGTTTGAAGAAGAAACAGTCGCTCATGGTTTCAGGAGCATTCATCAAATACGCTAGTGACATGACTGGCGAGTTTGTCTTCCCCCGTCAGTTTTCTCCCGACAATGCCATATTGTTCTGCCACGATACTCTTGGTCACGGTGGAGGCAACATAAATTGTTCTCTCTAAGTCCAGTATCAATATTAACACTTTGTGAAACCCTGGCCGTAACGATAGGCTTAATCAGAACTGGCGTCACTCGGAAGAAAGATGAATGGGGCAGCTACATGTCTATGGATGCTGTATAGATGATTTACATGACACTGGACATACGGCCAAGCAGTGTAACATACTTCTCTACTAGAGGCCAAACGTAACGAATTAAAGGAATTACATGTATCTGAGCGCGGAGTTCATCATGCCCAAGGCAATATTTGCAAGATGGTGCATTCAACTACATATGCATATACCACATCCATTTGTGTGACATTTCTTTGAAATATCTATAGTAGAGTAATAATATGTTGGCAACAATACCTATTGCCTTGGATCTCGACATCTTTGACGAACAGAGAAAGTTTGAGAACGAGATGGACTGAACCTAACCTGAATTGTTAAAGATAAGGAGCCCCGAGCTAGCATCGGGCTCGGCGCAGATTTCATAGCCAATGTTAAACTAATTATTGATATAGCCGGCAAAGCTCTATGGAATGCATATTCTCCTTTTTCGTCTTCTTTTTCTTATTCTTCCGGATTTCGATATTTTGTTCAACAATGGGGTCACGCAGATGTCACGCACCAAAATTGTTACTAACATGCGCCCAGAAAAAGTCAATGTGGCTAAAAAAAAATAAGAAATTATTGAAACAAAGTAGCAAGATTTTCTAGAGGATATCAGGGGAAGACGATCTCCCTCAAAACAAAATTGAGGCCAAAGGTCAAAGTCATTTTGCCCGCAAAATCAAGACATCATTTAGCGGATACATCAGTGAGAAACAGTATGTTAGGTATCAAAATTGAGATGAACGTTCAACGTCACAGTGGCCATCCAAATCATGATCTTTCTGAAAACATTGCGCTATTACTCCAGTCCAATGATGCAGATTCTGATAAAACTTAAGCAGATCATTATTGCACAGCGATGGGTCTTGTAGCAATATCGATGTCAAAAGTCCAACAGTTAAGGTCACTGACCTCCAGTAACTCATTGGAATAAGAATGATTCATAGCCCTATGAACATTTACTACAAAAAGAGTCCCAAAGTGTATTCCTTGCCAAGAAGATCTCACAGTGAAACATTTTTATCGACTCTATAGATTTTAAGAGTGTAAGAGATTCTTTTTATCGAGCAACTACTTTAGAAAATCTTTTTAGTCGGGTGAACGAAGACTGTATCTTAGGTTATTTGAGAGAAATCGGTTTGTTGCTTTAGTTTTCTTGTGTGTATGTTTTATTGTGTCGGATTACTAAGTGATTAACTTGAACACTTAGAATTTTGTTTGATCGTCGCTATATAGCTGAAATATTGCTCTCTCCCTCCCTGAATCTACACAACCTGCTGTAGCAAAAAAGCATCTGATATTGATGTACATAAGAATATCCACGTCCATATGAGCCATCAGTTCTCGAATACTATTATTAACGAACGACGTTTGACTGCTGGATGTCATATATCTGACTCATCTTTAATGTTATACTCAGGCTGATACAGCAAACACGGTATGGGATGATGATGTAATAATACTAACGATGCACTACGATATATCTGTGTATTCTTATCATTCCAAGACGAATCCTAAGACCCCACACACACGTTGAAGAGGCAATCTAATATTGGTATTGTGAAATTCTATTACAAGTTATACAGTTAAATGCGGATTTTGCGGTTTTATCATTTCTGGTTAGTCGTAAAGTAGCATTCTGAAATAGCACTACTTTTCCGCGTGGATAACTTTTTTTCTCGTTACAGGGTATGGAACCTGATGCAATTTACGAATGGAAACAGACAGACTCTTGTTTCGATTTTCTGCCTTGTCGCTTGTGAAATTCGATTTGGTTTGTTTATATGATAACGTGTAATATCTCAAATCGGTTTTATTCCATTTGTAGCTCTTTCGGCAAGAGAATCATCTAGTAGTATCATGAACATGGAATTGACGGGCTCCTTAATGCTCGAACTGAGAGCATCACAGATTCGCGTTTTGATGCTCAGATTTTCAAACGACCCTGTATTCCCATACTAAAATGCGTCCCCATTCGAACGTCTATTTGAAATGTCGATTTAACGAAGCACATGACAGCGTTAGTGCTGGTTTCTTCTTTTCGCAATTAGTCATATTGTTTAGAGGTCGTTTTCATGAAGATAGCTGTTTGTAGGACGCGTTGAGTCTTTGAAGGACGCTATAGATGAACTTAAAGATATCCGTATGGATGCCGTAATCCCTTCATGTGTTCGCCTTCCAGGTTTTGTGAGTATTCACCCGGAAAAAGTTTAATGTATCACGTAATTCGCCAAAGCAGACATACAAATCCAGACCTGGCTAAGAACCTTTCTTGAAAGACCCGTTCTTTTAAACTAATAGCAGCACCTCAAATATACAATATCAAGTCAGGTTAATCATGTCGTATCATGGTTGCGATGGCTTCCTAATATACATTCAAAGTGTCAATATGAAATTGACATATGACACTGTAAAATCTGGCTAAAATGGGATCAACAATTGCGATTATTTTTCTCGCAATTACCGATTCTGCGCCCCTGGCTAGTGTTACGAGAAATTGTTTTTTTGCAGGTTGTATTGTTTTCTCCCCTCGTCTCAAATTGAAATACAGAATGAAACAAGTCAACCTAGCAAAACACCTCGGGCAATACTGCGCTTTTCACGCATGTATTATTGTATTCTATTTTATGTGGCATGCACCGTTCATGTAGAAGGTGCGATCTAATATGAAGAATATCATTTATCATATTCGATAAAAAATAATATAGAGGATTAAGTTTCCACAGAAATGCCCTAATACTCATATAAATGTCTAAATGCATATGCCATACTGTTAAACCTATCTCGCTTGAGCGATTTGAGGTGTATCGATACCTGCTGGTGAGGATGATTCCCCACCCCACCTTGACTCCGCCTAAATTTTTCTGTTGAGGGAGCTTCTTGAAATTACGGCATACTAGGAACATTTGGATAACCGGCATATGCCATTCCTTTCGAGGAACTCATGCCCTAATTTCAAGAAGCTCCCTAACCGAGATTAGGGAGTTTTAACTTACCACACAATATCATGGATCAAGCTGTACCATAAAATGTAAAAGTATCACTTGATTTTCCCAGAAGACATTTTTCACCGTATTTCGGTCCTATTTTTCATTGTTAATTATATTTTTTTCATACAATTTTCTTCGCAAAAAACTTGGTAAATTAAGAAATAATCATCGGATTCGAATTAACCTACATGTAGTTTTTGTCCATTTTTATCCGCGGAATAACCACATTTTTGAAGCAAAATTTTGAAAAAAATTATAACATACTTGGCCGCCATTCTGAAAGTACTCATGACCCTCTGCTCGAGGGGGTAGGTTCAAAATGACCCCAATATGACAAGCTACAATGTCACGAAGGTTCATCTCCTAATTTTTCTCCGATTCGGAACAGGAGGGAAACACTGATTGAAGGAGGGTGGAAAGATCCGCGCACCCTTCCAAACAAAGCCAGACATGCGGTATCAAAGTCAAGTAGGTCATCACGAAAAAGGCTGATGAAAGTGGAAGCAATGTCTGCATATAGTCGTTGTCATAATAAGCATGGGTTTGCCAAAAGCGATGCGAAATGAACCAAATGCCTCGTGATATGGGAAATTAAACAACTTACTGAGGAAGAACCCTTCATATATTGTAAATAAAGATAATAACGGAAGCCTGGTGAGCTCTAACGGTAACATGCAGACATATCCTCTATAATAGAATTAACTATAGCGACACACTAGCGACGATTTCGCACAAAATGGCCCCTCCCTAATTTCATAATAGGAAAGGTCGCCCGTATTTGATAGCATGATACTTCTTCCTCCCTTTTGGCTAACTGATATCTATAATACCATTCTGTTGGACGTAACCATTCCTCTAAACGGGCATATAACAATTGCTGGTTGATCGCGCCTACGCCCCACTACAGGGTTATTCGTGCAGGGAAGTGAATATTTGGCAAGTCAAAATCCGCACTTTTTCGGGGCGCGAAAATGATGATTCCTTTATGGCACATTATTTAGGTGTGGAATGCACCCATAAGGTGAACTGTGTATTTCGGTACGGTTTCATTTGACAAATGTGGTGCCAAGCGGTGTCTTGTATTACTCAGGTACAATTGTTAGCCAGACAGTGCAAAACTTCATGATATACACAGTTGGGTGCTACCCGACTGCCCAATGCATCAATCGCATTTCAATAATCGTCATAATAACTCAAAACTCACGGTCAAAATCAAGCCTTCAAATTCCTTGTCGCCATATTATTATACAAACGTGAGATCCGAAATTCATCAGGCCGTCGTTGAGAGTAAGTTTCACGGTTTATATCGAAATACCCCTTTTTTCGGATGATTATTTGAATCAAGAAATGAATGGTCGTTTTGCATAAACTTTGAGCAGTTCCGTGCTAGAGAGAGGTTTTCGGTGATGCCGACACAATACCGTGATAATCAAATAGCAAAATTGTAATTGTCCTTACGTATTATGAATTTACATGTACTTACCAAGAGGATATTGCAAATCAGTTATTTGATTGTAGCTGTTTACATGTACATGTACTTGAACAATATCTTGGAGTATAAAATACACAACGTTCAAGCGGCCAGCCATGAAATGACAAAACCGTAGTTGCTATTAGTTTGACATGTTCATAGCCAAATTTAAGAAACATGTGGTGAAGGGCCTTGGCGGCAAAATACGAACCTGTGTCTAATTGCGCTCAACCCTAGGCAAAGGGCGGTTTGAGTAGCATGTGTTCCACATCTCCATGATGTGAAACGAACCGTCAAAATCAAAGCGTGATACATACTCTGGAAACGACTTGAAAGATGTTGACTGCTTCTCTTTTGTATGAACCCATCTCCTGTTGTTATTATTTTATTTCTTACCCATTTGAAATTGGTGCTGTCGTAAGAAATAATTCTTTGATGTGTTTTTTTTTTTGACGTGGGAATTCTTTTACGAACGACAGCTGAATATTGAATGTCGGATCCGGTGCTAGCTATTGATGGTATAGCCTTGTTGACCCATTGTTCGAACTTAAGTTGTGTACTACTGCATTGAACTCGTCTTATTTGTCACAGACTCTAGTAAATGGATGTTCTTCTAAGACGTTGCTGTCCAGAAAGGTATAGATGAGTATGCCAAAATTGTAATAGTCTCTCATGTCGTAGAATCCATGTCGTCGTGAGAGCGTGTCATTTAATATTGGTATACATGGCATAAGTCTAAATATGGTGGTCCATTTGGACCACCTAATACGAAAACATGCCGTTTTATTTCGCTTTCGAAGGCGCCTGGGTGTGGATATATTTGAAGCCAGGAAGATGGTCCATATGACGTTTGCTGATTGAAGCGAAATGGGACATGTACTACGCACTGCGAATGATTTCTGCATATATACTTGTATTTATGTATTCATATGAGAGAGAGAGAGAGTGAGAATTAAGGTTTAACATCGCGATCAGCAATATTTCAGCTGAAAAGCGACAATCAAACAAAATTTTAAATATTTCAACAAAAATAAATCCACAACCCAATAATCAACACAACACACCAAAATTCATATGAGAGAGAGAGAGAGTGAGAAATAAGGTTTAACATCGCGATCAGCAATATTTCAGCTGAAAAGCGACAATCAAACAAAATTTTAAGTATTTCAACAAAAATAAGTCCACAACCCAATAATCAACACAACACACCAAAACATGCGACAAATCGATTTATCTCAGATAACCTGTATTCATATGATAGGATAGTTGTCCTGCGCATTCGGTCCTGCCTCCAGATTTCAGATCCCTTACTTTCTGTACTACAATTATTTACAGTGCAGCAAAATCGGGGCTAATGGGTCACTTTCCCAGCATCCCGGTTTATTTTAAGTTAATCTTGAAGTATATTCCCCGAGTCCCCATAAGCACATGGATTATCTCGTATCGCGGCGGAAAAAAAATGAAGCGTATCCCGAAATTCCAGAGAATACCTCACTCTTCCACATCTCATATAAAAATCATTCCCTGGGTAAGCATTCGTACTGATCTATGCCAAATTAATTGAACTATTCATTGAACTCCATTTCCTCAGGTAACCAGCCTTCATGAAGAAAGCAGACATAATTATGCTGAAAATATGTCTATGTTGTAGAAAGTGTTATTAGTGTTATTTGCTATTTTTGTTTTATGTTGGGAAAATTGTGTATGAAAAGCGTTGTTGTGGACAACCTTTCACGTTCTAATATATGCATTGAAATCCACTTCCATGCATTGTATATTCTATTCAGCCCCGACGAATAACTCCCATTATCCGAGGCTTTAGGAACAAGACACAGATGACCTTCGTGAAAGCCAAGACAAGATTGCTAAGCAGTCTACGACTGAACAAACATGTCAGGAAATTAACATGCAGCATTAACTCTTGATCGAATTTTCTTCGTCGAGTTGAACCTTTCTATATTTGGAAAGGTACACAGCCAGTGTTCTACATGTTCAATCACTGAAGCAAGTGACATCCATGGAAAAATGAAATTAGATTTCGATTTGTTTAAGTGTTTCTGGGAAAAATATCTGTGGTTTTTCAAGCACAATAGGAAAGGAAAACCGATATATGAGAGGGTTAATTGGGAAAGTTGTTCGCGAGTGTTAAGGCTGCGTTCCTGGATAAAATCATGGCCGCGTTACACAAATTGAAGGAAACATTATGTATGAAATATAAATGTGGCATTATTTTTGGTGGTAATTCAGCTGATAAAACGCAAACGACCATGAATGACTGACATTCGTCTACATCTTACTTGAGCTATTAAATGGCGTCGTGTAATCTTCAGTTTTTTATTATGACAAGTCGCTTGCCATGGATTAAGCAAATTAATAAGGTGTACTGGGCGAGATCAGTTATAGCTAAGATATTGTTTTTTTAACTCCCATTTTGTCCTAGGATGGCTCGAGGAGTATACGTTTGTCGTCAACTTTTAGTGAGAAATTAATTTCTGCTAGATTGAAACTCTGACATGAAAGAGCAATTGGTGAGGTAAAATGTTAAGTAATAATCTCGCAGGCATAACTATTAGAGAATTAAAAATTGTTTAAGCGTTAAAGAACACGCCCGATGCAATGAGAATCTGGAACTTACCGTATCAGATACTACGCCCTTGATCAGGAGTGTTGACAGCAGGATGGAGATTGTCAGTAATGTTACTACGATGCCCTGTGAATGTTCCATTTTAAAAGACAGGAATTTGACTAATCACGCTGAACAAGCTGATCTCCCCCACTTTCTCCTTGTTTCGATCAGCTGTCGACGTTTTATCTAAAACATCCCACTTGGGCTTGACGGAACGGGCGACAGAGACAAGACGAGTAAAAGACAGTTCCACCCTGGAGAAAAGGTCTAAGGTCTCTGGTGCTAGAATGACAAGGCTATGTTTATATAGAGTCTGTTGAAGTTTTACATCGCGCGTAAAACATTACAAAGACGTCATACTAGGACACACAGGTTTTAGTCTGACCAATTGTAATCGAGAAGTAAGGAGACACTTTATTGACTAGATTTTTCTATTATTGCCGCCTTCTGCAATTTCTTTGACAGTCAAATGTGGGGAGGGAAACGGCGGTGCGGTTAATTTGCACAAATCAATTTTCTTCCGGTAGAATTGACCTGAGTTTTCTCCTGCTTTATGGCATCAGACAGTTTACTTTGAGTTGAAGGTTTGTTCCGCAGTGGACAACATCCGGCGCCATGTTGGTTTATCTGCCTCTCCTGTGACAAATGTGCCCAACTTAATAGCTGAACCTGATAAGAACGCCAGGACAATTGGCTAATTGGGTTTGGTCGCTGTTATACCCATTATATTAAACGGATAGATATCTTCTGATAAGCAGACATAATATGTCGCATGTTGAATCGGAATAAACAGTTCTTGTCACTTTTGATGTATAAAACATTCGCTGTTGTATAAACTGAT
>JAVTVY010000410.1:0-33699 GCA_036873755.1 Hanleya hanleyi | reverse complement strand
TTTATTTAACAAGGTTAACATTGAGGATCAGGCTTTATTTAACAAGGTTAACATTGATGATCAGCCTTTATTTAACAAGGTTAACATTGATGATCAGGCTTTATTTAACAAGGTTAACATTGATGATCAGCCTTTATTTAACAAGGTTAACATTGATGATCAGCCTTTATTTAACAAGGTTAACATTGAGGATCAGGCTTTATTTAACAAGGTTAACATTGATGATCAGCCTTTATTTAACATGGTTAACATTGATGACCAGGCTTTATTTCACAAGGTTAACATTGATGATCAGGTTTTATTTAACAAGGTTAACATTGATGATCAGCCTTTATTTAACAAGGTTAACATTGATGATCAGGCTTTATTTAACAAGGTTAACATTGAGGATCAGGCTTTATTTAACAAGGTTAACATTGATGATCTTTATTTAACAAGGTTAACATTGATGATCAGGCTATATTTAACAAGGTTTTAAGTAAATGATTAAGTTTAAAATATTCTGAGATATCGCCCGGACAAGGAAGTACAACAGAGCATGTATTAAAGTGTAACTGAGGTACTTTTGCAAGTTCACATCATATTCAAGATAATCTTTCAAATTATTGGATTTATTCCCTGTTTCTTTTTACAACTTCAGTTTTACCAATTTCAATGTCATTAATGTTATTGTAGTGCACAGCACCACAAACATGTCAGAACTTGTGACGTTATTAAAGGAATAGACAACAATTGACAAACGTAAACTGCGACTGAAAGAACAATCCAAACGGTGTCCAAAAATATTTTTTTCTTATTTTTGAGGTTCTCTCGAACGAAGAAAAAATTAAAATACTCCCAAACATTGGGAAAATGACCAGATGTTTTGAATGAAGGGAGCCACCATCTTTAGCCATCCTTATGGTTTAACCAATGAGCGGCCGAGTGATATTCACGTGACAACTAGCTCATGACGTCAATGGGCCTCTCTGCTGTTAGAGAGCAAACATGGCAGCAAGTGATTTTCAACTTTTTCCAAGGGTCCGACGCCTTGCATTTCCGGGAGTTTTAACCTGACTGATGACAATGGCTGGCTAGGTCAAACCATGCTTTCATCTACGCTGCTTAGGAGCAGTGTCGAGGGATACAAGAAGTGTCAGGCGTGTTCGAGCCCATTGAAGACGGTCTACCGTAGAAATCGTTCGAGGATGCATGTACCGTAGAAGACTGCCGGGTCGCGGATTTCGTTTAATCGGCTCTGCTGTGAGATGTCCTGTTAGGAAACAATCAGACGAGCACATGTGCAAGTGCTGACATTAGCCATAGGAAACATGTGACAATGCTGCAGGCCTATGATATATAGAGACTTTCTCCAATATCATAGGCATTCAGCATTGTCACATGTTTCCTATGCATTAGCTGACAAGGATTTATTGCATAAACTTTCTCAGGTAAATTTTCTCGCACGCTAGATATTTGAGTGGGTGTTTAACGACCGTGTCATGCTGAACAGTTTCTTTCAGTAACAGTTCAACGGTAAGAAAAATCTCCGGACAATCTTTTCCCGGAGAAACGGCCCTCCAGCTGAGGCAGATTTTAGTTTTGTTTTCCAGTGCCGGTCTTTGTTGAGGCTCGATTCTTTGCATTGGTAACACAGAAATCAGAATTATTCCCATTCTCGGTTACATTAAACAATCTCAGTGAGTTTTACTGCCGAATTATGTTGACACATGTTGGCGTAGTCATCAGCTGAAAAGTATTGGCCTATAACGAAAGCATATTTTATCAGACAACTCGATGCTGTGTTTTTTTGACACTTAGACAGTCTAGACTGGAAGGCAGATCAAACCCGATTTCTCAACAACAAGGATAAGATCATTGTTATTGTACAAACATCAGCCAGTATTTACAGGGTACAGAATACAAGAATGTATAGCCACACCTGCTGGCCTATCGGGCTGCGATTATTCCAGTGCATGGCAAACTGTGCATTTCCTCCCAGTTCACTGCAGTGTTCTGCGGACCTGTGACGTCACTAAACTTGCCGTAATGGCGGCGCCCTTACAAGGCACAGAATTTATCATTAACAGCTTCTTACTCGGTTGGAAAAAATTGTAAAATTGAAATAAAAATCATTTTGGACTCCTGGAATTGTTCTTTCATTTGCAATATACGTTTATCAAAGGTTGTCTATTCCTTTAATGATTGATTAACCATGTCACAATGCAACACTGTTACAAATCTGTTCCATTATCTGTATTGTCACAACGTTCCATCAGACTGTACAGGATGCTCAAAGTATGATGTCGTTAATGTCATCTCTGGCATCGAAAATGGCAGTGAAAACTTCTCTTCCACCGTAGAAAGCTGCCTTGAATCCTCCAAGACAGAATAGGAGGGAAATGTTGGGGGAAAACTTTATTATCTTGAATATAATGCACACTCTCAAAAGTACCACAGTTACACTTCAAAGTTGAGTAAATTTTTACTCAAAATTAATATATGCTTTGTTGTAGTTTCTGTAAACAAAAGCTGATGGGCTTCAATATATACCCATGTAACCTGAACAATGATGAACAGATATGATGAATAAGCAATCACACCTGGGTCATTCAAATGGATAAAAAAGACCTTTGGTAACCATGAGAACATGTTGAGTTATGCATAATTTTGTATCCAAAATTAATCTAGTTCAATGAATAGGATACAAATTTGCCCTAGAGCATTATCTTGTTTGGGACTTCAGTGATCCATGACCTCTGACGTTATAGGGCTGAACTTTTATTTACAGTTAAAGTACATTGTGTATGTCAACAGTCATGTCACTCAAAGTTTGATCACCATTCATGTTATATAATTGAAGATATCTCACAGAGAACAAACAGACTGACAGATAGACATGCCCAAAAGGGCTTCTTGTGTGTCATGAGATATAACTGAAATCTGATCATAATCTCAATTCCTATGTTGTGATAATAGCATATAAGCAAAACAGCTTTCCTTTCATCAGATTTTAGGCTCAAGTGACCTTTGACCTCAAAAAAATAGGGTTGTTTTTTGCCCCTTGGGCAAGGTATTTTACATGAATGGCCTGAATCAGTCCATGACATGTTTGTTGACAAGACATGGTTGCCATCAGACGTCGCTCCAATTTACCTATATGACTCCACAGGAAAGCTGCAGGCAGAGAAGAATTCTACCATCATGACCATGTGTCCACAAGAAATTGTTAATGGACAACGGTCTCACTCCATAGTTTCGTATTTTTGGCTAGTGGGATTCCCCAGAACAATGCATGATGGGGGATTTCCCCCGCTAATGTTAATTGTAAAATTGGGAAACCCGGAATTTGTTTTCTTTTTAGATTTCATTATATTAAAGAGTACACTTCAAAGTTTAATTGCTAATAAAAAGCTGTAAGATTATTTAGTTTTTCTTCAATATGGCGAGAAAGACAATATCATGGAATGTAACTCCAGGAGCCCTCGCGGATGGTCTGTTTTGCAAATTTTTATCATTCGTTGTAAATGATGATGAAAATGAGCTGGCAATGACCTATCCAACAATAATTTTTTTAAATCTGGGGAACGCCGAACTGGGGGTATTTTTCATAATTTTCATGTTTGGTGTGGGGGTGGTTTGTCAATTTATATTAGGTCCAGTTTCCTACACCATTTTGTAGCTGAAACTGTTACGATTTTGTTGATATACACTAATATCGATAGTCACATCAATCTAGATTATGACCAAAGCGAGATTGTGATTGTCTATCACTGCCACTTGAGGGTCTCACACGGAAACTCTTTTCTGCACCCAGAGGACTGTATGACGTTATGACAAGACACACATATGAAATCATAAAACCCGACAGCCACTGAAATTTGGATAAAGATTTTTTTTTTTTTTTGCAAAAAGTAGATAATTACAAATTAACTCTAGTAGATGATAACCAACAAGTCAACTCACCTCAGTTTTATTGAAAGGTGCTTTCTTGGCGTATTCAAACATTGCCTCATAGACTCTTCCATCGTATCTGCCCAGACAGCTGTCTAGGACATCATCAGGGATATCATATGCATCCGTGAGCGCAACAGCATTGGGGCGTAAATCTGCCATTAGACTGACTTCAGCTTTTCTCAATATACTGACTTGTTCTGTGCTCATGTACCCATCCTGTTAAAAAATAGGTCTGAAGAGCTATCCTAAATTGATCAAAGTGAAGAAATGCATTGAATTTTTACTTTGAGAAGTGCTTGAAGTTGTCGCCATGTTTGATTCATCTATTACTTACAACCAATCCGAGATATTAAAGATAGAAATCTGAATGGATAAATGAAACCTAGGACCTGGCAATTACACATTTCTTGTCAGTATAGGGTTTACTCTGCAAACCTGGATAATAACGTCAATAAATACAGAGTTTTTACTGTCATTATGTTTTCCTATGATACTTCCAATGATGTAGTATTCATTCATTACTTGGATCATCAATGGATGCAACAGTCAACCCAACTCGCTCATTGGTCTGATAGGCAAGTGCAAGCTGGTGTATTCTAGTATCAAAAGGAAACATTCCCTCTCTACTGTTGGAGGTGGGTCCATTTTAGCACAGGCCGATCTCTTTACTTGAGAAGATGTCCTGAATCTGTAACACTTGCCATTATTTTCGCTCTCGTTTTGGTTTTGAAATGAAACTCTTTGAGTGTAATAGCTGTAAATATAATTAATGATATTCATAGCAACTTGGCAGGCTCACCCACGATCATAGAACGTTGAACTACTTCACGGACATGGAAGATTTATGCGAGTGATTGGGTCATAAACGCACTATCGAGGCTAACAGCAACGAAAACCTGCAATGACTGTAATTACTGTGGCAGTTTGCCATCAAACAAGTCATTTGATTAGTCAGTTAGTCAATTGATTTGATTGGCCAGTTAATCAGTCAACCGATATGATTGGTCAGGCAGTTCCATGATTTGATTGGCCAGTGAATGATTTGATAGACTAGTCGGTTGGGTGATTTGATTGGTCATTGTCAGGTAATTTGGGAATAGTCAAAAGTTACTCACCAAAAGGTAGTCTCCCATGTTTTCACAGATACCGTAACAGCAGTAGAACTGACAGAGCGAGGTCAAGACTGATTTGACCCTCTGATCCAAGTCTGGTCGTGATACATTCTCCACAAACACATTCACGATGTAAGCTTGAATGTGAGCCTGCAGACGAACAATGTATATATTACAGATCCCACCATTCTAAATACATGCCTCTGAGTTTCAAAAATATCATCTCCTTTGATACATATGAAATTATGAAATAATTTTTCATGCAAAAGTCATTCAGGTTATGTGGGGGTTATACAAATCGTATTTTGTGTGATCACAGTTCACTTGGGGCAAATTTTATCTACAGGAATTCATAGATGTCGTGTTTTACTACCATTAAATGGTAGTAAGAAATATATCAAATACTGAATTCTGATGGTAAAAAACTCAAAAGTATACGATTTAGAAGGAAAATACTCAATATTTTCACAAAAATAAAATTCCTGAAGTGAGCAAATATTTTTCTTGATGTCAAATGATGTCTGTTCAGCAGACGGACCACCAGAGTCTATTATAACTGACGGATATTCATCAGATCAACTAGGTCAACATATGGGGAACCCGAGTTCACATGTTAGACAAATGAGTTAAAGGACTGACTGATGCGTGTCAAACTATACGCATTGTGGCAGCAAAGTTGGCGAGGAAGAATGTGTCAACTGAAACAAATTCCACCCTTTATCTAGCGCCAAAGAATTCTAATGTTATCATATCATTTAGTTTATTTTACAAACATTAAAAACTTGAAGTTGATCTAGAGAATGTTTATAATAATAAACAAATAGCCTGACAGGGGTGACACAACCAGACAATGTCATTGTTCGTGTCGTGCTAATCATGGAGTAGCTTTTCCTCATATATTGATATATTAAATGTACATAGCCTTTCACGTAACCAATCGGTTAATCAATTGGTTTATGCCAAATTTTGGAAAAATAAATAATCAAAATTTTTCCAAATCTTATCTTGTATATTGATATTTTCTTCAATCGGCATGGTTGGTTGACTATATAGCATATGCTGGATCTCTGGTTCTGCTAAACATAGGACCCTGAAATTTTGTGCAGGTGCATATATACATAAAATATGATTGTATGCAAATTTTCAGGGTGGCCACATGACTAGAACCACACCAGCAGTGCCACCTAGGATATCGTTTGACCGATGTCTTGATTTTTATTGCACCAAACATTCATATTTTACATTACTGAGTGTGTATGCACATTATTAAAACATGTTTATATGGTATTATGGTGATAATTATAGATTTACACAACTACAAAGTTGGTATTACTTTTCACTGAAAAAAAATGCTGCAAAAGGTTCCCAGGTAACAGCCACATAACATAATTTATCACTGAAAACCATTAAATAATGTGTGATCTTATCGTAGGAATATTCCCTGAGGTTTTTTTTTTGGAGATCCATAAATAAATAGCGGCAAATGATTTTTCCTACAAGACGACACCGACCGGAAAACTGGTTTTAGAAAAAATAGGCCATCAAAATTTGCTCTCTGGAACGTAAAAACTGTAGTTTTATTCGGTTTCTACAGCCACGAGTCTTTTTTACTGTTTTCTTGACAACTTGGCATGTTCAAATGATACAAAAATTGTGCATAGGCATGATTTATCATTTCTTTCACACTTCAAACATTTGAAGCGATCAAACAGCCGCCATTCTACTCTGAGCAGTTGCTAAGAAAGTGACCGAGTGCACATGCCCAGAGACTCCGTATTACGTCACTCCACTCCGCTATCTCCCGAAGTGATATGGTAATGAGCTTTCACCATAAAAGGATGTTTTTTGTTGTTCAGCCCCAATATGTCTCCCCTTAATTAAACTATAGCATATGTAATGTATGTACTTACAATAGCTGCTCTGACAAGGTCAACCGAGGTCATGTTCCATGCCTTCTCTTGAGCATGGCCCTTACCAATCAGCTGCCCCATCTTCTGAGCTGCCCCAAGGATATACCTGGAATGTAACCACATTTCTCACTCAACATGTATGACATGGTTATTCTTAAGCACATTACTAAGTTTGCTTGGGTTGAAGTGTAATTCAGTTTTGCTTGGATTGAAGTGTAATTCAGTCATGCTTGGATTGAAGTCTGATTCAGTTTGGCTTGGATTGCAGTATATTTCAGGGTGAGTGAGTGAATATGATTTAACGTCGCTTTCAACTATATTTCAGTCATATCACGACGTTGGGTCCTATTCCTTTTCACACCCGGGAACCACATGGGTGGGGTCCTATTCCTTTTCATACCCGGGAACCCCACGGGTGCCTCAGTTAGTCGCCTCTTACGACAAACTGTCTGAAGAGCTGAGGCCTATTCTTACCATGACCTGTGGTGTGCACAACGACATCCCAGGTCAATCCCCTGGAAGCCCCACGGGGCCAGTATATTTCAGTCTTGAAGTGCAATTCAGGATTGAAGTGTAATTCACTTTTGCTTGGATTGTAGTGTATTTCAGTCTTGCTTGGATTGAAGAGAAATTCACTTTTGCTTGGATTGAAATGAGATTTAGTTTTGCCTGGACAGAAGTGTAATTCTGTTTTGCTTGGATTGAAGTGCTATTCAGTTAGCTTGGATTGAAGTGTAATTCAAATTTGCTATAAATGTGATTCAATTTTGCTTGGATTGTAGTGTAAAATTCTGTTTTACATTGTACTTGTATTGAAGTATAATTCAGTTTGGCTTGGATTGAAGTGTTCTTCCCTTTTGCTCGGATTGGAAGTGTAATTCAGTTTTGCTTGGATTGAAATAGAATTAGGTTTTGCTCTGATTGACATGTAATTCACTTTTGCTTGGATTGAAATGTAATTCCATTTTGCTTGTATTGAAGTCTAATTCAGTTTTGCTTGGATTGAAGTGTAAATCAGAAATTTAATTTGTCTTCAGGAGAAAGAAAGGAAATCTGAAATTCCTAATTTTCTGGGAAATTCCAGTCCACACAATCCACCTCGGCAATTGCTGAGGTAAATGCCGTGGCATAAGTAGTTCACGTCAGCAATGTTTAACATGGCGTTAAATCTGAATTATTTTAACATGAATTTATTTTTGCCAAGGTGAGTTTTCCGGATTGTGTGGGCTGAAATTCACACATCTCCAATAAGTATTGTTTTTTTCAGCTGAAGACTGGTATTTCAGTGTGTATCCTTCAATGTGCATGATTTGTTTTGTCACTTCAGAATGATCCAGGAGATATTTTGTTATGGCCTCCGACAGTTAATGCCGTGCTAATATATACAGATACACACACCATGTATACAGGACCATGTACCAACTTTAGATGCAGTTTTATCCTATCGCAATCATATCTAATTCTCTCACTGACCTTGCTGCTCTGTACTCAAAGGCGTCGAGGAGACTCTTCACATCGAGTGCTGCTGTGAGCGAGGATTTACGGTTCAAGGGAAGGCTGAGGTATGACACAAAACCTGGTAACCTCTCCCCAGCCTGGATCTGGGTACAACATTTCATCAGGAATCTTCAAAGATAAACCAGATGCATATGTGGTATGAATACAATGCCGGACTATAATCCTTCTTGAGATATTGTGTCCACAGACGTCCGGACAGAGAGACAGACGATGCGGACGACAATACCATTCAGGTGAAATGGGGTAAAAAGCAACAATACCATGTTAGTCACAGTGTATCTCCCATTTTGAAGATGATTAAGTTTGAATTCATAGATTCATTCGACCTGGTTTTCCTAATAGCAATACAACTTTCTACAATATGACAGTATGTGGAACTAATTTGTGCCATTATGTTCCGAAATTTCGAGACAAACCAGTACTTCTCGGTCAATCTCCAATACAGAAAGTTGCATGTTACTTTGATGTTCGCAGGGCTCCTTGTTCCAATTCTCGTTCCAGCGCCTACACACGCAAGACAAAATGCAAGGCGCCACATGGGGGATCATGGATGTGACTAGTTATGTACATGTACATAGGCAGATTATTCAAATTGCAGCATCAGCTCATCTCCTATGATGAAAGGCTAATTTTTGTTTTGAATCTGTGTGAACAGGACATGTGTTATAAGCAGGGAGGCGGTATTCTAATTATGGTAATTCCCCTAATAATTCAATCACAGGAAGTTCAGTTTTGAGCTCTGTTATTTAAACACAGAGAAAAAATAGCATTCCCATTCTTCATTCAAATTGAAGAAAAGTCATATAATGACAAAATGTGACACTTTGTAGCTGATGCCATCAAGAATATTTCCAGATATACGCCATTTTTGCTGCACTTCCGGTGATCAAATTATTATGGGAATTACCGCAGTCTAGTCTAATTTAAGGAGGCACACTTCTAGTTCATTTACTTCTGACAAAATACATACATAGAGAAGATAATACATTGATAGAATATATCAGACGTTCCCTACATTTTTCTTTTTAAGGTACCAGAGAGTAAATGGGTCATTCCATCATGTTTGCTGGAACAGGTAAGGGGTGTCAGGTAGTCATGTTAAGTAAGCACCCAGTTAACAATTACACTTATACCTGGCTGTTTGTAGAGCCATGACCGTGTTCTCTCCCTCGTATGTACACGCAGGGGCGATGTCGGTGTAGATCTTGGGAAAACCACTGGCTTGTGAGTAACCATGGCCACCACATGACATACGGCACACCTCCAACCCGGCTACGACAACCCAGGACGTGTACGCCTTCAATCCAGCGGATGTTGCGTGGAGCTGTGCAGAGGAAGATAGAAGTATATTTGTTCAATCTTTATGTGAAAAGTATCTATTGTTCAGGCCATTGTATTACTGACAAGTCTCCAGTCTAGACTGATAGTTGTACCCAGACAGTCTATTGTTCAGGCCATTGTATTACTGACAAGTCTCCCGTCTAGACTGATTGTTGTACCCAGACAGTCTATTGTTCAGGCCTTTGTAATACTAAGAAGCCTCCCATCTATACCGATTGTTGTACACAGACAGTCTATTGTTCAGGTCATTGTATTACTGACAAGTCTCCAGTCTAGACTGATAGTTGTACCCAGACAGTCTATTGTTCAGGCCATTGTATTACTGACAAGTCTCCCGTCTAGACTGATTGTTGTACCCAGACAGTCTATTGTTCAGGCCATTGTATTACTGACAAGTCTCCCGTCTAGACTGATTGTTGTACCCAGACAGTCTATTGTTCAGGCCTTTGTAATACTAAGAAGCCTCCCATCTAGGCTGATTGTTGTACCCAGACAGTCTATTCTTCAGGCCTTTGTAATACTAAGAAGCCTCCCGTCTAGACTGATTGTTGTACCCAGACAGTCTATTGTTCAGGCCATTGTATTACTGACAGGTCTCCCGTCTAGACTGATTGTTGTACCCAGACAGTCTATTGTTCAGGCCATTGTATTACTGACAAGTCTCCCGTCTAGACTGATTGTTGTACCCAGACAGTCTATTGTTCAGGCCTTTGTAATACTAAGAAGCCTCCCATCTAGGCTGATTGTTGTACCCAGACAGTCTATTCTTCAGGCCTTTGTAATACTAAGAAGCCTCCCGTCTAGACTGATTGTTGTACCCAGACAGTCTATTGTTCAGGCCATTGTATTACTGACAGGTCTCCCGTCTAGACTGATTGTTGTACCCAGACAGTCTATTGTTCAGGCCATTGTATTACTGACAAGTCTCCCGTCTAGACTGATTGTTGTACCCAGACAGTCTATTGTTCAGGCCTTTGTAATACTAAGAAGCCTCCCATCTAGGCTGATTGTTGTACCCAGAGTCTATTGTCCAGGCCTTTGTAATACTAAGAAGCCTCCCGTCTAGACTGATTGTTGTACCCAGACATTCTATTGTTCAGGCCATTGTATTACTGACAGGTCTCCCGTCTAGACTGATTGTTGTACCCAGACAGTCTATTGTACAGGCCATTGTATTACTGACAAGTCTCCCATCTAGACTGATTGTTGTACCCAGACTGTCTATTATTCAGGCCATTGTATTACTAAGAAGCCTCCCGTCTAGACTGATTGTTGTACCCAGACAGTCTATTATTCAGGCCATTGTATTACTAAGAAGCCTCCCGTCTAGACTGATTGTTGTACCCAGACAGTATATTGTTCAGGCCATTGTATTACTGACAAGTCTTCCGTCTAGACTGATTGTTGTACCCAGACAATCTATTATTCAGGCCTTTGTAATACAAAGAAACCTCCCGTCTAGACTGATTGTTGTACCCAGACAGTCTATTGTTCAGGCCATTGTAATACTAAGAAGCCTCCCGTCTAGACTGATTGTTGTACCCAGACAGTCTATTGTTCAGGCTATTGTATTACTGACAAGTCTCCCGTCTAGACTGATTGTTGTACCCAGACAGTCTATTGTTCAGGCTATTGTATTACTGACAAGTCTCCCGTCTAGACTGATAGTTGTACACAGACGGTCTATAGTTCAAGCCATTGTATTACTGACAAGTCTCCCGTCTAGACTGATTGTTGTACCCAGACAGTCTATTGTTCAGGCTATTGTATTACTGACAAGTCTCCCGTCTAGACTGATAGTTGTACACAGACAGTCTATAGTTCAGGCCATTGTATTACTGACAAGTCTCCCGTCTAGACTGATTGTTGTACCCAGACAGTCTATTGTTCAGGCCATTGTATTACTGACAAGTCTCCCGTCTAGACTGATTGTTGTACCCAGACAGTCTATAGTTCAGGCTATTGTATTACTGACAAGTCTCCTGTCTAGACTGATAGTTGTACACAGACAGTCTATAGTTCAGGCCATTGTATTACTGACAAGTCTCCCGTCTAGACTGATTGTTGTACACAGACAGTCTATTGTTCAGGCCATTGTATTACTGACAAGTCTCCCATCTAGGCTAAGCGGCATAGAAGATATCCATTATACTTATGGAATTAAACCATCTACAGTGATAGAATCTCTCATATCTTTTTTTATACATGTATGAGACTTGCACAGATATGCTGAGGAACTTCTGAAAACAATCTTACTTCATCTATCTGAAGCAGTCCCTGATTTGAGGGACATCCAGAACAAAGGCATGGTATAAGACCTGACAGTGGAGCGACATGGCGCTTATTCTAATCATATATATATCATATTTATATCCAATTATTTTTAGGATGACACTTTCTTGGTATAGTACAAATTATTTGTGTTGGATGGACTAGCCTCTTGCAAGGCTTTACCAAGAAAGTGTCATCCTAAAAATGATTGGCTATAAATGTTACCCACTTTCTAAATAGCATTAGTATATATATCTGCTGTGCCATTATTCAGTCTATCAGAGGTGTAGTAAATGTACATAATATAAACTCCGATCTCCAAACTTCCTCTTTTGTGGAAGCTGAGGGGTTTGAGTGGTTTAGAGTACGTGCATTTATTGCTGGTGCCAAACTCTGAGGACGCTGGGTTCGAACCTCGCACGCGACTGGTCCATTCATCACAAATACTTTGTGCTTTACCAAGAAAGTGTCAAACTAAATATAATTGGATGTACGGTAACATATTCTAATCAGAGTACAGGTGCCGATTTCATGAAACCTCACTTGACTTGACTTTTTCAAGGGCGATTTTCGTACTTGACCAAGTGCACTTCAAAAAAATCTCAAGTTGTGTTTCACCAAACGTTTTTGACCACACTTGGTCAAGTGATGTTTGAAGTGACCTTTTTGGAACTCTTTTGTGCGATTTGGTAATAAATAGCACCCCTGTAGAATCAAGTGCATGCTCAAAATACTTGATGCGTCGGAGACGATCGGTAGAATTTCAGGTGTCAAATAAATATGTCTGTGGCATGTTTGGATCTATGAGATGAAGAACAATGCCCATACGTGCATTATGATGCATGGGCACATGAAAAAAACTTATTTTTCGACACCATCTCCTGTTATATTGGTCATTTCAAGTACGATTTTATTTCAAGTGCGGTTTTCAAGGGAGGTCCGACCACACTTGAACTCAAGTGCGATTTCAGGTTCAAGTGAACTTTCATGAAAAGCAAAAACTCAAGTCAAGGGAGATTTTAAAGTGCACTTCAACTTTCAAGTGCAAAAATTGCCTCAAGTGAGGTTTCATGAAATCGGCCCCAGACAAGTCAATCTATAGTAATACCTGTGGTAGATCTTCTAGGTCACCCTTTGCTATATTCTCATTGACTCGATTGTACATAGCATACATGTTATATGCCACCAGGTGAAAAGCGTAGGCTGTGGCAATCAAGGGGAATAACTTATACTGTTGTGTCTGGAAGTCCAACACTTGAGGCTCTGGTTCACTGGAAACAGAAGCAAACACAAAATGGCGCTGTAATATTGTAATGTATTTGCCGTCACCCACATGGTGTACATCAAAGTGATATGATGAGGGAATGGCTCTTCTCCCAATTAACATGATGACAAAGGACTGACTGGTTGCACATCAATGTACAGCTGTCAAAGATTCTCACAGCAAATGGTGGGTCATAAAATCTCCCTCTGATACTGAAGATTGTTATGGAGGGGAGGTAAGCCCTAACAAAGCTTGTGTGCAAGTCTCAACTATCAAACACCAGCCAATGACTCGGGTTTTCTACATGTAACAAGCACATGTGCTAAGTATAAATGAAGTTTTAACATACACACTGGTAGATTGGTTTAGCATGTTTGACTGTCATCACGGAGGTCTTTAGATAGAGACCACTCAAACCTGCCTCAGACTGTTAAGATAGGTGCTAGACTGGAAATGGACTGCTATCATACCTCTAAAATTCTGGTCCTCCTATGTTTCAATATGGGGAAATAAATATTACATCATATTACCTACTATTTAGAGAAAGGACCATTTTGCTTATCTAAAAGGCTAAGTGGTAATTTGAAGTTGAGACATATGCTGGATATCAGTTGGAAATATTGCCAATATCACAGCATAGAAACAAATGAAAGGAGGGGAGTGTGATGTGTTTATAGACCGAATTTTTTATTTCCTTGTGCATGTTTACTTCAATAGTTATTAGCTTGAGAGAGAAAATACAGAATTTTGATCGAGAAGAGATTTGTCAAAAACATATTAGGTGATATTCTTGGAGGGAATTTCAAACGAGTCTTAGATATCCAAATTCGGTGGGTTTTATCCTATTACATTTTTTCACAATATAGAAATATGCCAAAATACTTGGAATGCTCTGTATTAAAGGGTGTTGCTCGTCACCATTCAGCACTTGATTCCTCCAGCTAAACATTGCTACGGATGTTTGACCGAATGGTTACAGTGTCGGAGTACAGATTTAGAAGAACACCAACTTTTGGGTACGAATTCCCAAATCATAAAAATATCAAAAATATGCCCTAATGTGGAAAAGGACCATTGTACAATAACAATAATATTATTCAATCACTTATTTTCAAGATAATACATTCTTAGTGGAGTACTAGCAGCTTCCCAATGTGGGAATCAAAAGCCATCATATGTCTTTCATAAGAAAAATGATGAGAATTTCTTGGAAACAGCATTTACCCTGGCTTGATCTTGGACTGCCTCCTTACGGCGCTGTAACGTGTGGCGATGGTGCAGGCCTGAGCTAGAGCCTGTGACACGTCAAGGACAATAAAGGTCCGTACGAGTACCATTACACCGTAGGTCAATCTGTCAGAGGCCAATTTCCTAAATGTCCCATCTCGCTCAACCTGCAAATTTAAATGATCACTGTTAAGTTAAGTTGAGGGAGCTTCTTGAAATTAGAAACTGAGTTCCCTGGTAAGAATGGCATATGCCGGTTATTCAAATGGGATACACCATGCTCAGTTTGGTGTTCTGATCTGGATGGATTAGAGTTCCAGATGGAATGGCCCCAATGCCCCCCATGCCCCTGCATGGTATAGCATAAGCCATCCTTTGTCTGTCGAGTTCCAAACTGTATGGCATGGAGTTCCTAGAAGTTCCAACACGGCGCACCATGCCACTCTGTTTGGAATGCCTTATGCCAGTTCCTAGCATGCCCCAATTTCAAGAAGCTTCCTAAGTTCAGACTAGTATATTACATCTACATTAATCCATCTAATAATTCAATCCCCCTATCAAAATTCCATCACCCCCCATTTTGAGAACAAAATTCAATAGGCTGTTCTAATAAATTTGATCACCCTCTTGTTGAATCAACAAAGAAATAAGGCCTTCCACACTTCATTCCCTGTTTCCCATCAGCCAACTGACATAACACCCATTGTTTTTTTTTTGTTTTTTTTTTTAATAATTATAATTATTCTCAGTAGTTGCTTCTTACGTACTGTAATGCACTTTCCAAGCACCATTTCTCGCTTTAAACATGTTGAAATCAGTAAAATATTTAACCCAACCTCAGTTTGCTCAGGAACCACAAAGACACATCAAAGCTGATGATTGAATGACGAAAGATCGATGAAAATAATATACTCACATGGAAAGTCCCATCAGGGGAGGTAACTTGTTTGTTTAAATATTCTCAAACATGGCGGCCGAATGATGTCGACCCGAATTTATTTCAAATAATGAGTAAGAAATAATGAAAACTAAGATCCCGCCCAAATCAGTTTTGAAAAACAGTGACTGGAAACAAGGAATCAATTGTCATTAGCCTAATGGACTATCTGCATGATTTTGAACCATTTTGTCAACTTAAATATGAACACCCCCCCTCCCCCTGCCGATTTTATCGTGGGAAATTTCACGTCACCAACATTCATATACAAACACTGTTTTTATAGACCACTTACAACTCTTTCCCAACACTTAACACAAAATTAACTGTTATGCTGCTGAGTTCTTTTGTATGCTGTATTTTTCTACCTTCTGTGCCACACAAACATGGTACAAACCATGCTGCCCTAAGCTGGAGGCATAACTGGCCTGAAATATCAATGTATCCCAACTGGTTTGGTCAATGCTATTCGACCACATTTTATAGTGAAATCGACTATGTTGTCAGCGTAAATAAAATTGGATGAGACTACAGTATTTGGTATAATTGATGTCGGAAATGGTGAATCATGAGGAATTACAGTGGAAAATCAGCTGCCTTTCTCCCGGGTCTTTTCCAACTTTCATCCACCACAGGGAGCGTGTGACGTCTCATTGGAAAGGGAATTCCTTACAGTTTCTGATTGTAGCCTTGAATTTGACCGATGGCCAATCAAACAGACAATAACATCGAAAACAGGCGAGAGGTGTTTTCCCGTTTCTCTTGTCATGCTAGCAGCCGATCGGGATATTGGTTACCTTGATTGGATAAGCGTGGTCACGTGACTTACATCGAAGCGATCATTGGCCAGAGCCCTTCAACTGGGTCAAGCTGATCTGGAGAAGTGGCCATTTTTATCTCATCGCGAAGAAATACGTGGTGCAGAAGGTCGACAGAAATGTGAAAATAAAGTTTGTTTTAGCGGATTTCAGGGATTTCATCACTGTGAAAAGATATATTGGGCTTTTATACATGTACTTATCAGGGTCCGAATTAGGAAATTTGTGATGACCTGCTATTTTTTTCCATTGAAAAAAAAATCGCAGGTCAAATCTAACATCACCTGCTATTTATGAAGTTGGACAGCTATTTTTTTCTGCATGTGCAAATCCACCAATAAGGCCTCTGTTAATTAATCTTTAGCTTCTCATGACCTTGGGAGGAAATTATGATGATGCTGAATGCTGTAATTATTAATTATTAAGTTTTATGTATGTGGTATTACTGTCTCCCTTCACTAAAACTTCGCTGACTGTCCAACTAAGAATGAGGTGGGCGTTTTTTATATTTATTATTATAAAAAATTTTATTTGGCACATATGTTCTTTAAAACTGAGCACCAATGGAAAGTTGATGTCAACTTTGATATGTCAAAGACAACTATTCCCCCTAATTTCTGCAATTAGAACTGCAAAAGCCTTGTTGACTAAATCATGTGAACTATATTTACTTATATTTATCAAAAGTCTCCCCTTGTAAATTGCTGATTGCAATAAATTAGAATCAGCCACCAGAGTCCCGTTGGAATTATCAATTAACTGAAATGTCTGCTTAGAAAAACTTCAGCTTGTGAATAGAAGCCCAAGAAAAGAGGCCAACAATATTATTTACCATCGGTACTAACTGGGGAAAAAAACAACAGATAGTCCGATTCCGTTTCGCAACAGGTCCGACTTTTGGATGCACCGGACTACCGCGCAAGGATTGACGCGCAGCAACCGGAAGTGAAATTGGCGCGGGAAATGTTGACAGAGAAGTCCAACAACAATGGCCAAAGATCGGCTTGAAATAAATTTTCAATGGATTATTTCTTGGATTGGCCGTTCCTTCAGATAGATCTAGACTCCTAAAAGGTATTTACGAAAATTGATCGCGTTTTATCATTTTTGCTGGATGAAATCCTACTTTCCGCATGCGACAGATAGATTTTTTTGCAACTTGTCACGGGAAAAATTCACTTGCCGGCGGCGGTAGGTAGGCAGGCGTTATTTCGACCACTGCCTTGTTCTGCAGATTTTATTTTTTTAGTGGAGTATTTGTACGATGATATCGCCCACGAAGAATTCAATTTACGTTGTGTGCAACGGAAACAAAATGATATATAGGTAGGAAACTAAGGAATGGCCAGGAAAATTATGGCCTGCTACTTTCGGTCGTGATTTTTTTTTTTAGCAGGTCATTTTCCACATCGCCTGCTTTGTCAAACTTTTGGCCTGCTTTTAGCCAATAGCAGGCCGCCATTTCGAACGCTGCTTATGCTGCGTTAAAAACCGATATATTCTGATAGTCTTTTCTTTAAGTATTTCACGTTTCTATCCAGCAACAACAAATTTGCTTTGTCGATTTCATGGAAAATTTCACTCATGTTTCAAATTTATTTATTTTCAACTCCAGATTCACTTTTTATTAAGTTGACGAACACAGAGTAGCAAATTTTTATCCAAAGATCACTGTCCTGGCTAACAAAATACACATAAGTTTTGTTACGTTTCAGGCAAGATAAATTTGAAAATATGACTTCAGAAATGATGAGGCATCTCACATTTCTCGACGCACTCTCAAAGAGTCAATATACCGGCTCGCCGCATTTTATGTACAGAAAGACAAGAGCCATTTTATCGGCTCGCCGCAGCGTAACAGTTAAAGACAAATGCAAGGGAGGTAACTCTTGCCTATTATAGGCGATACATGTAACATTGCTGAAATGTTACTGCACATTGTTTAGAATGGCAAGCGCACTGACCAAAACAATATATTTTCTCTGTTATGGCGAACAGCTGGATCGAGTTGCCTCGAGGTTATGCAAACTTAAGGGGACACAAATAGGTTACCAAACCTCCGAACCTACCTAACCTAGATGGATATGTACATACAGATTACAACGAGAAAGGTAATGGTAACCTGAATACTCAAGTTTTGAGATGGTGATATGAAGGGACAAATAACTATGTCATGTGACCTATGGTAGGGCCAGACTGCTAAGGCAACCTGTAACCATCTGGGTTATCCATATGCGGTAAGACTGACCCTCGGATTGGTGTATCCCTTTTCAGCCTACTTTCGGCAACTATATGAGCTAATTCCCCGAAATCAACACCACGTGATGTCATCAGCCAATCAGCTAAACTCTACCACCGTAACCCCAAAATAACCCGCCATTTTCGAGTCATGTGCTGTCCTACTTGTTCAAAATTACAGATCTACAACACCTCTTGGATGGTACCGAAGTTATTCATATCTGTATCTTTTGTAAGCTCAGACAATATATGTTTCAGAAGTAGTATGAAAAGCGTATAATTTGTCAGATTTCTCGAGTCTGTTCTCCGCCGGATGAAGACCGAACAGTATACGGTAAAGTATCAAATATCGCTTCACAATAATGGCGACACACGATTCGCGATCCATCTTATGGATGGCAAAGTGTATGCAAATTACTGCTTAGGTAGTGATGAAGAACTTTCTCTTTGTTCATATTTATGAACCTAATATCATGCTACATTAAGTTTATAAATTGAGGGTCTAAGTTTTTTAGGACCAGTTTGTAAACCCACAGGCACCTCTCTGCATGACCAGCTCAGCTGGCCCTGGCATATGTATAATAACCCACCGGGAACGTGTATCATAACTATCAATTATGATTATTAATATTCTGGTCACGTGAGCCATGGCGACTGCAGCCTCTCGGGCGAAAGCCACTCTCACCAACTGGCAGCTTAGTCTGACCCATTTGTTGGCCAAATATATTATATATCGTTCTATACCTGTGTTCTGTGTAGTTTATAAATGAAGAGAAATCTTTGAAACCAGTAATACAGAATCATACATTTTGATATCTTTGACTGGAATTCTGGTTCAGCCAAAACATCTGTGTATGGACTAAATTCATCTCCCTATTAAAACAGGAGAGTTCCAATTTCTCTCATACTTCACTGTAACCCATAACATGCCTATTGTATGGAAAATATTAGCTGACAGCCCTGTACTTACCACAGCATTCTTCATAAGCATGTGCATCCTGGGCACTCTCACATGGTCCAATCCTAGATAACCATTGTCGATTGTACCATAACCAAACTTTGGTCCAATATCACCCAATATAACTCCTGTATATTATAGATATTATTGTAATCAAGAGAAATACAATAAGGTATACAATACAAGTGAGTGAGTGAATAGACTTTAACATAGCTTTCAACAATATTTCAGCTATATCGCGACGAACCAACTAAGCACCACCCAGACAAGTTGCGTTCCTGCTACTTCAAAGAGCAAATCTTTGAAGCAGCATGGAACCAGACACCCTCCATCCACCCTATAAAACAGCTCACAAGACAAAGACAGGACGCTTACATGGTGCAATAAAGACAAGTGATATTACAGTGCTAGATATCACATTATCAAGTTCCTGTTGCTTCTCAGCAAAATGCAGTGAAGCAACAAGAACCCGTGCCCACTAAACCACCCGCTTATACAATACAAATATACAATAAGTATATACAACATGTCCATTGCTCATGATCACATTCAGCTTTAGTTCATTTAGTTCACAGTATTCTCTTCTTTCTCAAATAAATCAGTAGCCAGCAGCCAGGCAGTACCCTACACAACAAGGTTCAACTAAGCTACATGAAACTCTGCTACATTATACACTTCTAGCCAATTACAGTAATCAGTATAAGAAAATAAGTCTATCTCAGAAAATGAAAATAAGGCCGATAGCAGTACCTAGAATTCTAACCAATCACAGTACATGGAATTCTGCCCAATCGCAGAACAAAAAAATATATCCAATCTCATTACATGGAAATATAGTCAATCACAGCAGAGGGAAATATAGCCAATCACAGTAAACTCGCCTGGCATAGGTTGATGGTTATCCATATTTCTAGTTTGGACAATAAACGGGTACATCCCACAGTGTTTGTCTCGAGTATAAAGTTGAGCCATCACTATACAGTGGTTTGTAGTCTTACCCACTGGAATCATAAAAGAAGATCACAGACATGTATTAATTAACATGCACATACTGCTGTAAGGTCTCTCTATTCATTCCCTGCAGCCCCTAGCCAGTTTTCTAGAGCTCAAGTTACCATGTTAAACTACTCAAATACGATGAACAACCTTTCATAGAGGTCAACATGGTCAAGGACGAGTTAGCATGTTTCATACTCAAATGTAGCGGATCACCTTTCATAGAAGTCAAGGTCAAGTTAGCATGTTTCATACTCAAATGTACCGGATCACCTTTCATAGAGGTCAAGGACAAGTTAGCATGTTTCATACTCAAATGTACCGGATCACCTTTCATAGAAGTCAAGGTCAAGCACATGTAAGGCAGATTCCATGTAAACCTAGGCCAGAGACAAAAATTCAGGAACAATATTTTGTTGGATTTTTCAGTGTCAAACAAGAGAATACACCCCGTAGGATAAGAAAATAAATTAGGAACATTAAGATCAGTGATTTTTTAGTTTTACATCATGTTGACGAATGTCATATTGAACAAGTTTGTCCTGACCACCATTCTATAAAGATCAAGGACAAGCAAGCATGTAGAATATTCACATGTGCCTCATTCTTAGGTTTAATTAGTGATCAATCTCGCTCTCCTTCACTCTCCTAGCTTTTTATCACTCTCCTGGAAACTGGAACAGCAATGGAGAGTGACACTGGAGTGAGTGGTCACTAGCTCTCACACCGCTCACGCAAACCAAATTCAGGAGAATTACCCACAACTCTCACTGATTTTTTTTTCTTCATACTTACATGCACCTGGCCACCATTTCATGGAGGTCAAGGTCGGTGTATTGAGAACAAATTCCTCAGTCTTGGGGTCATATATCGCAGTCGTCTCTAAACCACGAAGAAACGTACCTAAATAATATAAGACAAAATAATAAATTGCAGGTACATGTGGTCATTTCCACATAAACGTTGCACGGGTGACAAATTTTCACTTTCCATTAGCATACTTAATTGTGATTTTTATTTAAGCTACATTAATCAAAGTTTCAAGAAAGTAGTTTTTTTGTCATCTGCAACTGTCAGGTTTTTAAAAATCTGCACTCAAATATGGATAAAATTCTAAAACATTTTTTACTAAAATACATACCAAATTCATAATTTTCTTCCAGACATAGAAACTTAACTCAACAAAATGTTTCTTTGTTTTTTAAATACACCATCATGTCTAAGTTCCACAGTGAATACCATTTTACAATTAAAGTAATTATTTCCACAATAATTGAAAAACTTTACTGCTTGGTGTAGGTGTCCCATCTGTCACAAAAACGGATGATTTTTTAGGTTTTTCTTGAGTACAATAAATTTTAAGAAGGAAAAAAGCCAGTAACATTATTATTTATCTACTGTAACACCTTCTCAACCAGATGCAATTAATTATTCCATTCTTGGTCGAAATACGCTGATAAAAATTTCAACTCCATATCTGTCCCATCTGTCACAAAACGCTTCAAAACCAGCCATAGATCATTGAGTTTTGCGTTCATATGGCCCCAAACCAAACAATGTTTAGTAATCTAGATGCAATGAACATTCTGATGAATGCACAAACCTAGTATATGCCTTGAAAAATTAAGTTTGCAACACAAAATACATACAAATCTGTAAATACATTAAATTGTGACAGACGGGACATGTGACAGACGGGACACTGAACTGATAACAGCGGATTTTGTGAAAATATGACCCAAAACTAAACAATGTGAAGTAAACTAGTGCACAATGAACATCTTAATTGTAGCACTGATCAAAAAAAGTCTGGAAAACAGGAAGACAATTTATAGGGCATGAGATAATGACTCGTCTGTCACAATAAGCTGTCCCATCTGTCACGTCACTAAGTGGCAAAAATCCATAATTAATCTTCTTCACAGAAAAACTGTTAACCCTAACTCTGATTACTTGATTAGTCCACTAACATTTGATTTACATTAAAAGTTGATTTTCATTTGAGAAGGAGATAGAAATCTATCTTGTCTATTCCTTTTTCAAATGCTTGGTCCCTGCTTGTCCTGTCTGTCACATTTGTCAATTCCAGTTGAAAAGAAAATATTAATAATAATTATTTCAATGTTTCTGTCTTAAGTTAAAGTACAACTACATGTAGTTAACTAACCACTGATAAGTTTTTGCTTAGATTTTTATTAAATTTAGTTTGATAGAGAGTTGTGTTAACATCACAGGGTGGCTATCTTTTGTACCAAATTTTACAAGAATTACCACATTTTGTATAGCTATGTACAGCCAAGAAGTACCACATTTTCTCCAACTATGTATGGCTAAGAAGTACCACATTTCCTACAGCTATGTGCAACCAAGAAGTACCAAAATTTCTACAGCTTTGTATGACCAGAAAGTACCAGTTTCTCCAAATCATAGGTCTCATCCCATAGCTAGCTATAATCTATTTCTTTCAAGATATTCATAATTTTCACTGGAATTTGCATAAAAATTTGTTGTTGTTGTTGTTGTTGTTACTGCTAAATAGGCTTTATACTATTCGGATGAAATGGGCTACATAATATCACCATATCTCAGTAAGGCTTTAAATTAATTTAAAATTTCAGAAATAATGCGGCAGATAAATCGGTCCCGTAAAATTAGACTGAGTTGACGTCTCCACTTGGCGGCGATCGACTGATGGTTGGAAACCGGGACAGTTTACCAATCAATAAACAGGGTCAACATGAGGCAAACAACAGCAAAATTACGTAACAAATATTGGAACTTCAAACTTATCATTAAAAGAGCTTAGTACCGGGAATTATTCTTGATAATTAATCTACAAGTCCGCTCAAACTTCAGTGATTATCAGTGTGAAACAGCGGGGGTTTTCCCCGCGACGTACAGCTTACAAGGTTTTTGACTGGCCAATTTTTTTATCAGGACATAGCCAATCACAATGCCAGTACTTGAATATGTTGCTTCAACCAAATATGGCGGACTGTCAACGTTTCTGTACACAAAGTTCTACGGTCCTTCAATAAGACAGATTAATCCTTCTTGGAGTTGGGGCGGATGAACGATGTGAAGGAATGGAATTCGAAAATAAACAACCTGTATTCAAGAAGTATAGTAGCAGAGTACGCCTTTAAATAAGAGACGGAGCACGGTCCAAATGGGGCAGGGCGCATTTTCAGGCATCTCAGAAGGGGCTGGACGCGCTCTGAAGGGGCGGGGCGGAGCGCCACTCTGTTTAACTCAAGCGAGGGGTCTGGTAATTATCGCACTCAGCATGTGTATTTTTACAAGCAAGGTTACGAGAAACAAACAATTAACAGTGGCCATATCTAACATTAGGAGGTTTTCAATCTCATGCCATGAGAATGATATATCCATGAATGATAGAAACCACTGTTGGAACCTATTCTTCAGTTTTATGATTCCATCATTTCCGGCAATCATTGACAGAGAAGATTTACAGGTTCTGTGCATTATATTTTTCGCGAAACCAAAATGGTTTCCCCAATGGAATTATCTGCATGCCAGAGTTGTGAGTGTGGTAAATTCATTAAAAATTCAATCACAGGAAGTGAAATGTACATGGGTTCCCGATTGTGCAGTAACATTTTACAAGACAGAGTTATTGCCCTTCGATCCTTTAACCAATCAGGATGTTATCTAGCATTTAGCCCTTCTCGGTCTAAACAGAAAACTAAACATGTGCTCAATGATGTTAGTTCAATCTTTCAAGCTGAGCCCTTGAGGAAATTGATGGGTAATTTTACAATTAAAGAATGAATATTAACATTTTCCATGATTGGAGGAGGATATGTGTACACTGAAAGTGTCTTACAGACAGTGAAAAATGCAGTGTGGGCCAATATGTTGCCGAATAATGTTTGTTGACAAAATTTCGCACCCTTCCAAACAAGAAAAACTATGGCCCTGAATTGGGCATCAGATGCCCTTTTTAAACTATATTAGGTTACCCACAGTAATCCGAATTTAAATAAAGTACTTGCCAGATACAAAGATTCATGACTTTTCAACCAAACCAGTAGCCATATGCATGGGCTGGACAAATAAACAGAGACATTTACTGAAATTGTAAGGAGTTACTTTACCATGGCCCAATTCTGTTTGAGCATAGGTTCCGATAATTTCGTAGTTCCGTGCCCGTGGCACCCATGTTTTGAACTGTTCTTCCGAGGTCTGGCTCAGCAGGGTGGGTAGGAACATGCCAGTGTGAAGTGCCAATGGCGAACCCTCATGTGCTCCAGCTGCCCTACACAAAAAGAAGCGATCACACAGATTATTTCTAGCTTTGGCCAACTCATGAACTTAGGGGGGACCCATTTCAGGGTGTAGTGGTTGTTGAAATGATAAACATTCTGAATATTGTGTTAGGGGTAGACATGGTCACCGTGCTTTAGTTTGCAGATAGAGGGTTGGATTCAGGGTCTGAAGATGAAGGGGGGGGGGGGAGTGGGGGTGGATGTCACAGTCAAGTTTGTTTCACTCATATGGTGACAGTCAGTTTGGCTGGTGGAAGGTAGCCGGAGTACCTGGAGAGAACCACCGACCGTCAGTAAGTAACTGACAAACTTCCGTACATGGACCAGCTGGGCTCGAACCCGTGCCAGTTCAGCGGTGTGAGGCTAGCCATCACCAGCGAAGCGCCTTAGACCACTCGGCCACCAAGGGCCCCCTGAAGACGAGAACCAATCTAATTCAATCATCTCAAATTTCAGATCAGCCTATGGTAATTCCTCTAATAAATCGATTACCCTATCAGAGATCGATTACCCTATCAGAGATCGATTACCCCATCAGAGATCGATTACCCTATCAGAGATCGATTATTACCCTATCAGAGATCGATTACCCTATCAGAGATCGATTATACTATCAGAGATCGATCACCTACGATTTCCGGGGAAAAATACGATTGGAAAATGTAGTAATTCAATGACACCCCGATTTTGAGTAGATCCCGTTTGTAATTGCGGAGCCGATCATCTAGATCGGGAACCTTTGTACACATGTAAGACGAACGAGTAAAAGAAGGTTCTCGGCTGTGGCCACTACCGGCATGGTGCTGGCAGTAGAAAAGCTTGCAGTGAGGAACAAATTTCCACTCTTTGTCTACTGCTGAACAGTTTCAGTGTCCTCAAATTGGTTAGTTTATTTTACAAACATCACAAACTGGATCTGGAGAATGTTTTTTATCGATAAATCAGCTGCGTGAATAGAATTTGAAACAATTGCGATGTTGAAAACTGGGCCCTTTCTGGTTTATTCCCTGGTAGTATTGATCATCGTCAAACTTTCGGGAATTTGCCACTTTACTTGATTGTAATCAATCACCCCTCTGTTTTACCACCTCATATATCACTTCCGGTGATCGATTTATTAGAGAAATTACCATACCCTTTTTATATACAGAAACTATCTCATTGGCTGGATTTCCCGTAAATTGTTTTCACAAGCAAATCGAATAATCTAATAAACATGCCATTTATTTTTCGGCGGTCGTGTCAACAAGCGAATATACATGTGGTGCATTCTGTCTACGTATGCTCTGCCACTCTACTGAACATTAGGCATGAGCCATGATGTTACCTCATGGCTAAAGCTGTTCAGAATTCAGATTTCGTGAGTATTGCTATGTCACTCAAACATCACACAGTGACGTCATTTTCCTCTCCGCGTACAACACATATTCAATGGCGAAACAGCAAACCCATCGAAGCGGACAAGAGTTTCAAATTTCTCTGACAAGATATTCTCGCATTCGTTGTATATGGCATTCTCATTATCATCAAATATAATACCTAATGTTTTAGCAAACTTCAATGCTGAAAAACATACACAGGGGAGAGTATAAAATCCATAGATTTTGAGGCTGATTACATCTTAAAATATAAGCGAGACAAAGCAGTCTTATCTTGATACATTCTTCTCAAAAAGATAGCAAAATATTGTGTGAGGCCATCCACAATAATATTGGTGTTTCCAGTAACCAACCTCAGAAAATTGGGTACATAGATAGGCAGGAATTTTCTTTTTTTTTCTTTTATTTTATTTCATTTTATTTTTTTTTTCCTCAGTTTTTTACCTTTTTGTAAAGGATTTGACAGAGTACCGCGGAAAAAACATAGAAATAAAAAAAATACCTACACAAATGTTATTTTAAACTGCAAAATATTTGGGTAGGTAGGGTTATGGGAAACAAATATTATTGTGGATGGCCTAATTGAATGAGTCGATTTACTTTAATAAGATATAAATTTCCCAGATGCACTGAGTGATGATAAATTGGTCATTTTAGACAACAACAGTTTTAAACATAAGAGACACACAAAACTTTTCTGTATAATACTGTCTTTTATGTTTTCTTTTATTTTTTATAACTGTTCAACCTCAAACACCAGCTCAAAATGCTCTAAAATGGTGTTTGTAATTTCACGTCTTACCTGGTGAGTGCATGGGTCTTGAACACATAATGTAGTCCACAAGGACAAAAACAAATGAATCTATGTCTTACTCTCTAAAGAATCGAATATCCCTCACATCCGTGAAGTTCAGCTCTTTCAACCTTTTCACCATGTACACAGCTTTTCTTGTGCCTTCACTGAATGCTTCATCACGTCCCATATAAGTGAACGGTGTTCCTTTAAAGTTTGGATCAGTCAGCGCTAGATTTTCTGCAAAAGACAAAAGGAAACAAAAAGCCTATCACTAACATGATTAAGTAATCCATAAATTAAAAACCCATAAAGAATCCCAGCATGTCGAGGTCTTGATTGCAAGTTTATAGATTCTTCATCCTCTCAGCATCAGGTTCTTCTGCCACCGTCAAAGCCCAGTGTAAGCGAAAATATAACCACGAGCAGCAATAACGGATTCCAAGCTTTAAAGACCTTTCTAAAAGTGAATAGATCTCTTGGAATCACATGGATACCACTCCAGTAAAGTTGCAGGATGTTTGGTGAATCATAACTTTAAGATGTATTCACGACACTATGTTAAAGTGAACGTAAAGGCTGAGGCAACATGCACTCTGTGGGAAAGAACTACAATGAAAGTATCAAACAGCAGCAACAAATATTTTTGGGGATTTTTTTGCACCGAGTAGGAACGAAATTATCTCTGTTGTTTTATTGTTCCCCGGCAGCAGCCATGTTGGCTATCTCACCTCAGAGCAGTGACGTCGTATCACCTTGGGAGCTCTCCACTTTGTGGAGTTAGAAAGCGCAGTAAGCATGTAAACATGTTATCGAAGACCCAGATTTCGACACTTCGTATAATATGCCTATCTCGCAGTGTCTCTGTCCCGCCAAACGGTAATAAAATTATTTTTACCTCACTTAAAAGTTTAGAACTTCCACACTCTGACGTTTCTGAATCGATGTTGTTGATCTCGGTGTCTTTGATCTACGATGCGACAATTCTGTTGGGATTGCATCTTCTTTAAAGTTTAATTTCCTTCGCCTCCTGGCTCTCCTGCTGGGTGTCAACATCAGCCTTCCGTAGAGGTCAGGTTGGAAACATTCGGCTTTAAAATAGACCGAAAACAGCACAGATTTCTCGGTTGGAGTACAGTCTAGTCTGCCGATGTTGTGCAGCCACTGTTTGAGTCCCGGCTTCCCTAACGGGAATCTGTGTAATGATAACTTATCCGACTGTAGCGGTAGCAGAGGAGAACCCGAGACGGATGTATTTTGCTTGCCACCACTGCGCCCTGACAAGTTTCAGCTCGGTAAACACTTGCTGGAGACACGCAACACAGTCAAAACACGCTTGAAACAACCGAGCCCCCACCTCCGCCATTACAATTCGTGTTACAGTAAAGCCACAACAAAGTGATACTACGTCACAGGAAAATATCACGTGCTACAAGGAAGCGTTTTCATTGGCGCAAGGCAACTAAATAGACGAAGATGGCGGACTCCAGTCGATTGTTGCACCAGTCAATTATTCCGGAGTTTGGAATTATTTTTTCGGAAGAGAAAAAATCACAAAAAATATTTGTTGCTGCCAACTGATACTTTTAATATAGTTCTTCAACATCGCGTGTATGTTGTCACAGCCTTTACGTTCACTTTAACTTCAGTTTTGTGATGTGTCCTTGACTTTTGACTTATTCAGGCCTTGCATTTTGATGGGGCTGATTGTATGCTTTAACCTTGAATCAGCCTCGTAAAATGAAAGGCCTGCCTATTGACCTTGATATTAATGGAATGCTATTGATCAAAGATTTAAAATCCCTATCTCCAGCTGAGCTAACTATTTGTCTTGCATAAGTAATGCAAAAGTTTCAATAATTTAAACTCTGACATTATTTCCCGCTTTTTCATACACTACAATGACAGCGGATATCATAAAATTGTGTTCTATACGACCTACACCAATCTACATACCCCTCCTCTACTATATCTTTATCTATAGTTGGTTGGTTGTTTGAAGTTTAACGTCACCCCTAACCTTTATTGGTCACACGGCGACAATGACCCAAACAAACATACCCTAGCAAAACCTTTATCTATAAAGACAAGTGATGAAAGTATCATGTTAAAGCCATAAACTGACTTTCGCCAAGAATCCAGGTATAGGGGAGAATTCGGGTGTCTACGGACAAGCAATGTTAAATCGATGGGCGGGTGTGGAGAATGGTGAAGAACTCTATGGGCGCGGAGAATGCCATGAAGTAAGTTCTCCTGCATTTGGAGTCATTCGACAGCAATTTCCATACAATGCTGCGGCCCTACTAGAAAAAGCAAATGGTGAGATTAATCCTGCTTGGTGTTGGCAAGTCTTTGTTAGAATTCACCGAATTGTGACATGTCGAGAGAATGCCACAGCGACTGAACACGAATTGATCTAGATGTAAAAGTTGACATTTATGAAACTGACAAGAAAAAACAAAACCATGTGCTCGAGCCGATCAGACAATATGAGAGGATTTAATACTATATATGATCGGATATATATATATTTAAGAAAAGGCTAGGAACTTCCATGATGTAACACCCGTCACCGTACAGTGTCAACATAAACTTACGAACGTAACGCTGTCTCCGCACTCGCTGTGGACCGTCATACAGAAAATACGTCATCTGCAGCGTGTCAAACGTCGATCCTTGCCTCTCCTTCACCAAGTCTGGATTCACTGACCCCGCCGAGGAAACAGGCGATGCAGACTCCATACTTTTCGACTTTCCTCTTGTAGACAATGAATGTGACAGATTTATGTTGGTTTGATCAGTGAGGTCCAAAAATCCAGAGCAAAAAATGACATGTGTCCAGTTCTTGACCTCGGACTTTGGCCTTGCGCTTAACCTTGCCCTTTTCGAGCCTCAATCGGAAACCTTTCAAAATACCTTCAGAACCAATTCTGCAAGGGTGCAGGAAAAAAGAGTGCGCGCTCCTTTTTGCCCCCAAACACTAAAGACTTCCAAATCAAATTATCTAGAGTTAACCACCCCTGATTGTGATTAACGACTTATCGCCCCTGATTGTGACAGAGCATTTTTTGGTCCAGCAGAATAATTTTGTACTTTATTTTGTTTCTCTACTCTCCATGTTCTCTGTATCTTGAGTATCATTCATTCATTTATTCATTCAGTGACAATCGTAGCTCAAAAATATATTTAAAAAAAAACTGTAAAACGATTGTGGTTTTACTTGACTTGACCGTGAACCCTGAACGGTACCATAATCACGGCACATGGCCAGTTAGATTACTTGATTAAATTCCTCCGATAATAATGCAACTATAAGGCCCGACAATTCGTCTAAAGTTATACATTCCCATGCAATTATGTGTTCAATAAAGATTGCCAAATTCAGTAGATACTGTACTCTATGGCTCTCTGTATATTGGATGACTACCCCAGACAACATCCACACAATAAGCCGCCAGTCATTTTTTGTTGAAAAATCCCTCTAATTAGTCAAATTTCTAGATAAAACGGATAAATTTGAAATTATTTGGCACACGTCAAAAAGGATTAGACCTACAGCTCTAGAAATACTCCAACATCAAGTTAGAATGATAACTTCGATTGGTGGCATAACTAAAAGATTGCACTTATCGGAGCTTCCCTCGGTACGGTACCTCACATTCAGACCCGAGAATACGATGAATTCTCGGATGTATCCTTAGCATCTCAGCCGCGCTTTTATTGCAGCTGTTCAAGTGGAGACTATGGATTATCCACACGGCCCCTAGCATCGGCTTAAGCGGAATGAGATACGCCAGCTCGGGAGCCGTGACGACAGATCAGCTCAAAAACTCATCTAGTGTCAATGGTTGAGCATCATGGACGTCTGATGGAGTAAACGTCTCAACATGGGGTAAACCTGGTAAATACCAGAATGCTCAGAAAAGCTAAACTGTAACGTCCGACGTCGTACGGCTTAAATTTCCCACCAAAACAATAAACCTACATATATTTGTCGAATGACATTTACAGAGAGCGGGCCTCGGGGACTAACAGTCTACCAGCAAAATCCTACCATATACAGGTAATAAATTTGAACGATATGCAAGAGGTTGGAAAATTGACGACGTCTGGCGATTAAAAAGCAACCATATATGACTCCGCAGGAAAGCTTCCCTCTGTACCCCGCATTCAGACCCGATAATACGGTGGATTCTCGTAGCTAGAAGCACATGTCGAGGAAATTTCCCCGACATACCACACTCCAACGTGTCTGATTAAGAGAAATTGGGGGTATATCGTGAATACCGATTCTTTCCAGGTGAATGGAAGTGATTGAGTTCTGTTTTATTTCCGCGGAGATACTGAATATTTCTTCGACTCATACGGAAATCCTTCAAAATTTTCTAACATCGACTTTGTTAACTTTCTGGAGAATAATTGGCAATCATATACGTATAACTCCAAACTCTCGCACATGTGGACATTTTTGTCTACTCTTTTCATTTCATCGAAATGTACCACCCGAAACAATTGGTACCGTTGTTATTTCTCCCCCAACCGTTATCATAATGATTATGTATGTCATTTCGTCACCGATTCCTACTAATTCCGCATTCACATCTTCGCTATACTCCATTGTATATGAAGAACTAACTTACTGCTTTTGTGTCATCGACTGCGAGCCTTCATCGGCGTGAATGAATGGAAGTAGTATCTCTCCCTTGTCATTTTTTTGCTGTTGAAAAAATCGCTCTAGTCAAATTCCGAGATAAAACGGATATTTTTGAAATTATTTGGAACAAGTCAAAAAGGATTAGACCTACAGCTCTAGAAGTAGTCCAGCATCAAATTAGAATAATAACTTCGATTGGTGGCTTGAATGAAAGAATGCACTTATCGGAGCTCTCGGTACCTCACATTCAGACCCGAGAATACGGTGGATTCTCGGATGTAGCATTAGTATCTCCGCTGCGCTTCTATTACTGATGTTCATGTGGAGATATGAAGTATTCACCCGGGCCTTAGGATCGGCTAGCTCGAGAACTGTGATGACAGATCAGCTCAAACAAAAAACTCCTCTGATGTTAATGGATGAGCATCGAGGACGTCTGATGGAGTAAACGCCTTAACATGGGGTAAACCTGGTAAATGCCAGAATACTCAGAAAAACTAACCTCGCATGCTAGATATGTATGGATGAGACTATCGAATGAAGCTACTATCAATACGAACTGCAAAATGAATAAAAAGCCCCGGGTGCATTATGGTGCATCAAAAAGATGCTATAACATGCCGTTGTAGAGGTGGGGTAGAAAAATTGATGAAATATATAGGTCGACCAATACATTTCCGCGAGTTAGGTTCGACAGGATTACATATACGCTGATAAACAGCTTGTATCACTGACGTCCCTAACAAGGAGAGTAGGGACGTGAGTGATACAAGCTAAATAGTATGAGCGTAGAGTACATAGTGAATATATAGGAAAATTGAGTTTTCGCTCTTGTATTATATATCATGGCGGCGTCGTGTGAATTATTCGCATTCTTAGAAAAGCTGTCGTGGTAAGTGGATCAAATTATATTTCGACCTTTCCTGAAGAAAGAAGCTCGTCAGAATTGGGGAAAAGACTTTCAAATTTCAATCTACGTGTTGAGAAGATTAAACTGGCGATGATTTACATCGATATCTCCAGTTCAATTTGTAGAAACACCTAGAGCGGAACTCAGTAGACAGCATCTGAAAATCGGCGTTCATGTACCACCTATACCCGTAAAATGGAAACAGAGATGGACCCTCACGAGTTGTGCAAAGATTTGTATAACATCTACAAGAGAAGGTGAAGGGGTTTTTAAATAACACATAACAAAGTCATCATATGACCTTCTTATCCACATCTCCCGTTTCATTTATATAGAAATAGTGATATATACAGAGAGTGATATAATCGAACCGCATCATTTTCCATTAAGGTGTTAGTCGTAACCCATCTATCATATCCATATATACCATGACTAAACTGTGTGCTCTAAGAAGTTAGAGATCGGATAGTTTGTTGAGATAGTTTACTCAATCTATTTATGATGAAAATAGCTAAACATACCCGAAGTGGGACCTAGACCACAAAGAATCTTCTTCGAGGATACGATGAGCCGAGAATTTATGAAGGGTGTAACCTTAAGTCTCGGAGTCTAGACTATATCTATTCCACTGTAAGAAGCTTGATAAACGTGAACGATCTTATAATGAAAGCTAAGCAAGGTACATATTTTAGACCCGTTAACCAAACAATTTACCTTGATAACGCATTGTTTTTTTGTGATTGTTTATATAGTACATATCACATTCGACCAGGTTGAAATCTGCAGAGATCTCGGGTCGATTTGCCAATGAGTTATTATTTTCAATAACCCCATAGTCAACAGATTACTAGGTCATCGTCTTTATCCAAGAAGACTCTAATCGGTATTTGTTTATCGATCTTAATCCAAGTACATCTGAAAGTCGAAGGTTGTAGAAAAACGTACTCGCAAAACCGACAACTCATAAACTAAAGGAGATTGAAAACTGTACAAGCTGGTATGGACTATACACAGAGACACCTCCATACTGGGGTGAAATGGCGAAGACGACATTCTGGCGATGCGGAAGAGACTAGGTCAAAACTTTGACAAGACGTGTAAGTAGAGTTTAGGTCCTTTACATACTACTCATGTAATTCAGTGTCATG
>JAVTVY010000409.1:0-34427 GCA_036873755.1 Hanleya hanleyi | reverse complement strand
GAAACATACTTAAGATTTTATAATTAGGAACGAATTCTGTTCCGTTTACTGGGCTAGTTGGAGATATCTCTTTTAAGATACCATGCTCGAAAACAGTAAGATGGTACAATACTTAATACTGAAAGGATCCGCGCAGTAATGTTGAAACTTCGAAAGTGTCTGAATCCTGATGAAACACGCAGAAGTCTACAGTTGTCGAGTTGTAACGTGTCACAAGAGTGACGTCCCTTCATGTAGCCGACCCGTCGGCAGACGAAACAGTGGGGCAGTTCACTGGACTAAAGAAAACTGATTTAAAATTTGAAGAAATACATTTTAATTCCGAATTATTGGAACCTCTTGATATGGAAGGTGAAGGTACGGATATTCTCTATAGTCACTTTTTAGAATATGTCCCACCGTTTGATCCGCCGACTCGTGTGATGCAACGTCACAACTCAGGAATACCGTATTAATTTGGAGCGTAACTTGGATTTTCGAATCGAACCAAAAATGGTATTTTGCACAACTAGGCCCCATGTGGGACCTGTGTACAAAATTTCAGAAAGATCCATGAAGAATTCACGATAACTATGTTTCAAGGGGAAATCCAAGATGGGCACCTGGTGGCCAAATTGGATTTCCGAAACGGACGAGGAAAGGGTATTTTGCACAACTAGACCCCAACGGGAACCTATGTACCAAATTTGAGAAAGATCCATGCAGTACTTTCTGAGAAATCATGATAACAAAGTTGCATGGGGAGATACAAGATGGCCGCCTGGTGGCCATATTGGATTTTCGAATCAGAAAGAAAGCGGTATCTTACACAACTAGATCACAAGGGGAACCTGTGTACCAAATTTGAGAAAGATCCATGCGGTAATTCCTGAGAAATCGCGATAACACAGTTTCATGGGGAAATCCAAGATGGCCGCCTTGTGGCCATATTGGATTTCGAATCGGACCAGAAAAGGTATCTTGCACAACTAGACCCCAAGAGGAACCTGTGTACCAAATCTGAGAAAGATCCATGCAGCAGTTCCTGAGAAATCGCGATAAGGTTTCCTGGGGAAATCCAAGATGACTGCCCGGTGGCCATATTGGATTTTCGAATCGGACCAGAAAAGGTATCTTGCACAACTAGACCCACTGGGGAACCTGTGTACCAAATTTGAGAAAGATCCATGCAGTACTTCCTGAGAAATCACGATAAAGGTTCATGGGGAAATCAAAGATGGCTGCCTGGTGGCCATATTGGATTTTCGAATCGGACCAGAAAAGGTATCTTGCACAACTAGACCCCAAGGGGAACCTGTGTACCAAATTTGAGAAAGATCCATGCAGTAGTTCCTGAGAAATCGCGATAACAGGTTTCATGGGGAAATCCAAGATGGCCGCCTTGTGGCCATATTGGATTTCGAATCGGACCAGAAAAGGTATCTTGCACAACTAGACCCCAAGAGGAACCTGTGTACCAAATCTGAGAAAGATCCATGCAGCAGTTCCTGAGAAATCGCGATAACAAGGTTTCATGGGGAAATCCAAGATGGCTGCCTGGTGGCCATATTGGATTTTCGAATCGGACCAGAAAAGTTATCTTGCACAACTAGACCCCAAGGGGAACCTGTGTACCAAATTTGAGAAAGATCCATAAAGTAGTTCCTGAGAAATCGCGATAACAAGAAATTGTTTACGGACGGACGACGGACCACGGACGAAAAGCGATTTGAACAGCTAAACAACAACTGTTACTACATGTACAGGTTTCTGATTACGCTATCAAGAAGCAGGGCTTTTAGATTATGCTGATTTGGGCACACCCTCTATTTGGCGCAGCAAATTTTTTTTCGGCTGGAAAATGCGCCCAAATTAGTGAGAATATTCAAGACCCCAAATTCTTGCAAAATAAAAGGCTTTTAGTCAAATATGAAACTTAATTGATGAGGAATCTCCATGAACATTGATTCTCAATGCAGGACAAATATCCAGCACTAGTATTTGTGCTTTACTGAGAAAGTGTCATCCTAAAAATAATTGGATATAAATGTTAACTACTTTCTGAATGGCATTAGTATATATATATTATCGGCTTTAGGGGCTGTGCCATTTATAGAGGGGTAGTAAATGTACGTAGTCTAGACTCCGATCTCCGAACTTCCTGAGGTGGCCGAGTGGTCTAGGCTGCTTGCATTTACTGCTGGCGATTCGGTGCCAAACTCTGAGGACGCGGGTTTGAGTCTCACACGGGACCGACCCATCCAGCACTAGTATTTGTGCTTTACTGAGAAAGTGTCATCCTAAAAATAATTGAAGACAGGAAAAATATATATTTTTTTTTTTTGCCTCTCTAATTGGGCACAACATTAACGTTGTATCTTGGGAATAGTCTGAAGCTCTGAGAAGTCAGAAACTATCAAAAACAAGCAGCCAGAGGATGCTAGGTCCCCCGCCGAAATGGCAGCAATATTTTTTAGCATTGTTGGTCTTAGGGGATATACATGAGGGAGGCAACTGCTGCTTCATAGGCAATGGATGTGGAAGGGTCTTTCTGCCTTGCCAAGTTTTAAGATCAACTCCGAACGATTGACTGAAAGTTGATTGCTTCTGTGATATAGTTTCCATGCAGTGAAGCACCGAGAAGCATCCCCAAGTGACATCTCAAGGCATTATCTGCAAACCAAATTTGACGAGAAGCTGAAGGCATCCTCAACCTACTGCCCGGAAACCAAATTTTAAATTGCCACCAGTTGTCGCCACCTGTAGGTGCAAGTGAGCGAAATGCAATCCCAAGCATCATCTCATGGCATGGTAGCCTACATGTATTAGCCTATAGTATCCTCTACAGGGGCCGGGCTAATGATCGGCTGATGCAGCAGCAACAACATTTTCCCAGTTAGACGGCAGATTTTGAAATCAAAAACGAGGCCGCGCTATGTCATCAGTCAACTGAGACAGTCACGTGGTTGTGTATGAAGATTGGGGTGGGTCTTATCTAATAGTGATCCAATGAAAATGCTCGTATTAGTTTAAAATGGCGGGGTCAAATGACCAATCACTGAACGGGAGACAGCTGGAACAGTACGTTGACACTGTCTGTTAATACAGGGGCGTCGGAAGCAAATTCAAAGTGGTACGGCCACTATCATTGCACTTTAGGTGAGGATCCAGGGGCCGCCCAGGCCCCAGATGCTCCTGGGGTCTAGATCGCCGAAGAAGCGTTTTGAGCGATTTCTGGCGTCAATCAAAATCACTCTGCATTGAAGTGTATTTTTAGTTCTTTCCTAACCCTTTTACCATTGAAAACGCAATCGATGGTGGTTTTCTGCGATGTTGAATTACAAAAAATTGGGTATAGTATAGTACTGTATCCTAGGCACATCGTGTAGAAGTAATCGAGATGATGCATCGATAATGTATATCAAATTTTACATTGAGCATTTGAACAGTTTCAGAGATAGAGATCATTAATGATTTTACATAAATTAAAGATGGTTGCCCATCCTTCCCATCACTCAGAGGAACTAATGTGGTTATTCATTAATGCAAGTCTCTTCATACATCGATGCTGTAAATCAAGTTTCGTATAGAACATTTGAATGGTATCAGAGATAAACATCATTAAAGATTCTGAATAAATTAAAGATGGCCGCCAAGATTTCCGCCCAATCAGAGAAACCAGATCTGTCATTCATCGTAAGTCTCTTGACGCATCAATGATGTATACCAAATTTTCCACTGAGCACTCCAACGGAATCAGAGATAGATCATTAATGATTTTGCCTAAATTAAAGATGGCCACCAAAGGTTTTCAGTCAATCAGGTCCCAATTCAAAGTATCTGGATGTATTGATGATATATACCTACCTTCATATAAAACAATTGAATGGTAACCGAGATATGTATGCTATCATTATCGGTTTCGTATGAATTAAAGATGGCATCCAGGGTTCCCAGCTAATCAGAAAAGCCTGTTTGGTAATTCGTTGAAAGTTGCTTGATGTATCGATGATGTATATCAAATTTCGTATTGAACAGTTGAATGGTTTCCGAGATATGGATCATTATCCATTTTGCATGAAATTAAAGATGGCTGCTAAGGTTCCCACCCAATCAGGTCCCAATTCTATAGGCTTCTGGTCCTTGACTAGGCAAATACGCATACCAAATTTGGAATTCATCAGCGAAACAGTTTTTCGGCTATCTCGCTCACGAACGGACAGACGGACGTACAAGATGATGACAATACCCCATGGCCAAAAATGGCCGAGGGGTAAAAACATGGGTCTGTGCCTGATAAATTTTAAGCCTTTGGGGTTGCAACTCATTCATAGAAAGCTCCCTGTACATGAACAACTGCACTGACAACTGCATGCCATCATCTGTCAGTCTGAAGACCAGCAAGGTTGAATTCAGTTCAATTCAGGAAATTGATCATATGCACAGTGTGCACCCAAACATTAGGAACACAGTTGTAATTAATATAGTAATATACGTGTGTAGACAAATGATTCGTGCAGAAGCTTCAGGGTAAATCCTATGATGTGCAATACAATTATTTGTTAGCAAAATTGAAGGGAATGTTGTCCTTCGTTTAAGATGACACGAAATTCAAAAATCAGGGATTCAGTACTGCGGGGAAATCCCGCCAGTTATTTCACATTATACTTCTGAAATAAAATATGGTTCATGCAAAAGCTTTAGGGTAAATCATATGATGTGGAATAGAATGATTTCATATAGCAAAATTGAAGGCCCATTTTGACTGGAACGGACAAGAAGAAGAGAAACTCAGTGGTGCCACCTTCAGGCAGATGTTGCTGAAATGCAATACGGACTGGCGTCCTGTTGCAAGGAATGTGTATTCCGAATTTCGGAATAACCCAACACAGCATTAGGAAGTTATCGCTTCGAACAGATGTACACGGAAAAAAAATCTATTTTGACCCAGTGGCGCCACCTTCAGGCCGATGTTGCTGAAATGCAATACGGACTGGCCTTTTGTCGCAAGGAATGCGAATGCTGAATTTCGGAAGAATCCAACAGAGCGTTAGGAAGTTATCGCTTCGAACAGACATGCACGGACGTACACGAACATCCACGGACTCAAAGAAGCAAGAACCAGTGGCGCTACCTTCAGGCAGATGTTGCTGAAATGTAATACGGACTGGCATCTTGTCACAAGGAATGCGTATTATAATTTTGGAAGAATCCAACAAAACTTTAGCAAGTTATCGCTTCGAACAGACGTACACGGACGTACACGAACATCCACGGACACAAAGAAGTAAGAACCAGTGGCGCCACCTTCAGGCAGATGTTGCTGAGATGTAATACAGACTGGCATCTTGTCGCAAGGAATGCGAATGCTGAATTTCGGAAGAATCCAACAAAGCGTTAGAAAGTTATCGCTTCGAACAGACATGCACGGACGTACACGAACATCCACGGACACAAAGAAGTAAGAACCAGTGGCGCCACCTTCAGGCAGATGTTGCTGAGATGTAATACAGACTGGCATCTTGTCGCAAGGTAAACATATTCCGAATTTCGGAAGAATCCAACAAAGCATTAGGAAGTTATCACTTCGAACAGACGTACACGGACATTCACGGATACGAAGAAGCAAGAACTAGTGGCGCCACCTTCAAGCAGATGTTGCTGAAATGCAATACGGACTGGTGTCTTGTCGCAAGGAATGCGTATGCCGAATTTCGGAAGAATCCAACTAAGCGTTAGAAAGTTATCGCTTCGAACAGACATGCACGGACGTACACGGACATCCACATACGCAAAGAAGCAAGAACTAGTGGCGCCACCTTCAGGCAGATGTTGCTGAAATGCAATACGGACTGGCGTCTTGCCGCAAGGAATGCATATTCTGAAATTCGGAAGAATCCAACAAAGCGTTAGGAAGTTATCGCTTCGAACAGACATGGACGGACACACAGACATCCACGGACGCAAAGAAGCAAGAACTAGTGGCGCCACCTTCAGGCAGATGTTGCTGAAATGCAATACGGACTGGCGTCTTGCCGCAAGGAATGCATATTCCGAATTTCGGAAGAATCCAACAAAGCGTTAGGAAGTTATCGCTTCGAACAGACATGGACGGACACACGGACATCCACGGACGCAAAGAAGCAAGAACTAGTGGCGCCACCTTCAGGCAGATGTTGCTGAAATGCAATACGGACTGGCGTCTTGCCGCAAGGAATGCATATTCCGAATTTCGGAAGAATCCAACAAAGCGTTAGGAAGTTATCGCTTCGAACAGACATGGACGGACACACGGACATCCACGGACGCAAAGAAGCAAGAACTAGTGGCGCCACCTTCAGGCAGATGTTGCTGAAATGCAATACGGACTGGCATCTTGCCGCAAGGAATGCATATTCTGAATTTCGGAAGAATCCAACAAAGCGTTAGGAAGTTATCGCTTCGAACAGACATGGACGGACACACGGACATCCACGGACGCAAAGAAGCAAGAACTAGTGGCGCCACCTTCAGGCAGATGTTGCTGAAATGCAATACGGACTGGCGTCTTGCCGCAAGGAATGCATATTCCGAATTTCGGAAGAATCCAACAAAGCGTTAGGAAGTTATCGCTTCGAACAGACATGGACGGACACACGGACATCCACGGACGCAAAGAAGCAAGAACTAGTGGCGCCACCTTCAGGCAGATGTTGCTGAAATGCAATACGGACTGGCGTCTTGCCGCAAGGAATGCATATTCCGAATTTCGGAAGAATCCAACAAAGCGTTAGGAAGTTATCGCTTCGAACAGACATGGACGGACACACGGACATCCACGGACGCAAAGAAGCAAGAACTAGTGGCGCCACCTTCACGCAGATGTTGCTGAAATGCAATACGGACTGGCGTCTTGCCGCAAGGAATGCATATTCCGAATTTCGGAAGAATCCAACAAAGCGTTAGGAAGTTATCGCTTCGAACAGACATGGACGGACACACAGACATCCACGGACACAAAGAAGCAAGAACCATTTTAAAGTCCCCGGCCGCGTTGCGGCGGGGGACAATAAAACAATTTGTTCAATGAAGGCTGAAGTTACAACCATAAATCACACAACAACACATGATTGTTAGACTTTCATCGTGAGAACCGCAATAAAATACCCTATTTTATGGTTGTAGAACACAACTGAAGTATTTTAGCGAAAATATGAACACTTATTCACAACCACACTGACAACTACATGCCATCATCAGTCAGTCTGTCTGAGGAATCAAAAGGTCAGAAATTCAATTCAATTAATTGATCATATGCACAATGTGCACCCCAATTTTAATTAAGGCCTCTGTTCTGGCATCCATCCTTGCAATGCAACCTCACCTTGACAAGTTTTTCTTTCGATTTAAAGCAGTAATAATAGAACATATTTTAAAAAAATTTCTTGCCCATGTCAAAGTTGTATAATAATATGACAAGAGACTGCTATAATTAAAACATTGGAAAACAGTCAAACACCAAAGATATGACAGATAATTTTCAAAATTTAACTTCTTCAATTCTCCATAGACATTACACATATAACTCTTGATAGTAAAAACACCTAAACTGTTCAAATAGAATTGCCCAACCTTTCTGCTCATGGTGCTTGTGATGAAGAAAGTCTCAATGTTGAGTCGCAGACAGGGTCGCAAGGTTTTGCAGGTTAAAGCATACACCGAAGTTCATATGCAAATTCCAAAGTTCAAGGAAACAGCTGGAAAACACTGATGAGATGGGATGAGGTGATGTTGAATTTTCACCTAAAATACGCTTAGAACTTTGGAATTAAATGACCTATTTAAAGAAGATTGGTTAATGATTATCCCAGCATTGATTTGAAAGAAATGTTGATGCACTTGGTTCAGAGTGATACATGTGCTGACGAGAAGAAATTGATTTCAACAATTCATCCATAGGATACATTGGGTTAATAATAAACATGTAAAAAAACAGGGAAGCCATTGCCACTTCTTTATGCTTCCGAGGAGTAAGCACGATGGAACAACTGGTCCTTTCCTCAGGAATTTGTGTCAATGGTTTTCTGGCACATATTGCACCACGAAGTGTTTTCTGTCCTCTGCGAACACAAATGGCCTATCACATGGTCATTATTGTCTTTCAGCTTAAGCCAGTCCGGGCTAAACTTAGTCTCTCGAGGCATCCTTGTTTATTCCTTGATCTCTTGGTAGGTATAAAAAGCAATACATGTGAATATGGTCAGGGACTAATCCAGGCATTTTTGGGGAACACCGGTCGACTAATGCGAAACCGGAAACACGCAAAACCAGAAGAAAACATTCTGCGCAAAACCAATGCACAGTGGGCTTAAAGCATGCTAAAATGGCGGCCCGCATGAATTTCGTCAAGAAGCGCGATGCGAGTGTAAAAATTTAGTCTCTTAACCTGCTGTACACGGGAAATAATCAATTATTACTGCGATAAATAATAAAAGTAAGTCCATTAGATTGATTTTAAGTACTTTTGGTTTAGATTTTAGCCGATATTCAAATTGGTTCGTCAGTATTTGGGCGTGCGAGGTTGAGCGCAGATACCGGTATCAAAACCCGTCTGGATTACTCCCTGATGGTTCGAGTAGAATACCCTTATTTGCATTACCCTTACAGACTTCAGGTGTACACCAAAACTTAGGTGTAGATTAGATGTAATTTAGGTGTAGTTGAGGTGTATGAGGTACACCTAAACTAATTTACATATCTGGATACGGCTTAACTACACCTAATCTACAGCTAAACTGCATCTAATTCAGGCCTGCAAGTGGCTCACAGTGAAAATATAGGAGGAAATTTGCAAAAATATTGGAGAAATATAGGAATTTTCTCTATAAACACAGGAAGGAAGCAATCAGAGATTGCTCAAACTTCACGCTGCACACCTGACAACATATATTGCAAATTTCATACTTGTTCATACAATATTAACCGAGATCCAGCCCTACAAATCCCAATTCACAAAGATTTGAAGAAAAAAGGGCCATAACTCTTGAAAATATAGGCGAAATGTGGAGAAACTTCACGCTGCACAACTACAGGGCACTGATCACATATCCTGCAAATTTCATAATTGTTCATACAATATTCACCGAGATCCAGCCCGGACAAGTTCCAATTCACAAAGATTTGAAGAAAAAAGGGCCATAACTCTTGAAAATATATGCGAAACGCGGAGAAAATTCACGCTGCACAACTACAGGGCACTGACCACACATCCTGCAAATTTCATAATTGTCCATACAATATTAACCGAGATCCAGCCCGGACAAGTCCCAATTCACGGAGAGGAACAAAGGGCCATAACTCTTGAAAATATAAGCGAAACGTGGAGAAACTTTACGCTGCACAACTGTGGGTCACGGACCACATATCATGCAAATTTCATACTTGTCCATACAATATTAACCAAGATCCAGCCTGGACAAGTCCCATTCACAGAGATTTCAGAAAAAGGGCCATAACTCTTGAAAATTATACCGGAACACGGAAAAAAAACTCTACGCTGCACAACTACGAGCCACTGGCCACATTCCATGCAAGTTTCAATCCTGTCCATCAAATATTAACAGAGATATTGCCCGGACAAGAAATTCGGTCGGACAGACGGACGGACAAAGCGATCGCTACATGCCCCCCCCCCCCTCTAGTTAGAGGGGGGGCATACATATAGGAAAACAGGAGTGTAGGACATTTCACTACTACATTGTATGTTCCAAACTTTGTAGTTTTCAGATATCAATCAAATTAGTTCCACTGAGAATGTGGTCATATTGGTGGTGATTGAGGATACCTGTTGTGCTGCTTGGTTCAACAAAGAGAGATTGAAATGTGTTGCCGAGCACAGCGAGACCGGCAAAAAAAAAATTCAAATGTATTTCCTCATGACAAATCGATTCTTTTCAAAGCATTGGTCATGTTGGTGAAAGTTTTCACGAGAAAAACTCAAAATATAGGAAATATAGGAGGTTTTGAGTAAAATATAGGAAAATCTAGGAATGACTCAAAAATATAGGAGGCACTTGCAGGCCTGCTGATTTACTCGGTGTAGTTTTGGTGTACACCTACAGTCAGATTCTGTGTACTCCTAAACTACCCTATTTCTTCTAATTTTTCGAACAGCATTTGTAAACTTAGAAACAGAAAAAATCCATAACTATGTCAACTGAGGCCAAATTATGTGGCATGGATATATTATTTATCCCAAGAACTGAAAAGAGAGCTACATAACTATGCTGATCAAAAAAGTAGGACAAATGTTCAAAAAGTAGGAATAGTAGGACAATTTCTCAAAAAGTAGGAACAAGTAGGACAACTGAGAGGCCTGATTATATAACAACTGTCAATGGATTCATCCACTATAAATAATTCAGTCTAATTGTGTTGGCACTTCAATCAACAATATCTATAAATGTTGGTGCCCTGTTTTTACCATTCTCATGTCAACCGACTGTGGTCTTCTGTCCTACACATCATAGCGCCCCACAATGTAGCACGCAGGTTTTCTGTGCGTAGCTCTCCATCAATACGCATGCTCTATGATCAATACTTTCTGGAGCGATCATGAGCGGCCCAATATCATACCTAGTATGACACTGTAATTTGTCTTTTTTTTTAAATTTAAGCATCTTACACCACTCCTTCGGAATGTGCTATAAATATATTCTCTAAAGAAGATATACATGCTGTATATATGAAGACTGATTAGAAATGAATGTCTGTGTGTCACTGTGCCACATTTTTTACCCAATCAGAGACAGTAGGTTATACTCTTGGACAGTGGCGATATGAGTTTTCACTTCTTCAACACAAATCCGAAAGTTCATTTTTATGCTGGTTCTTCTTCTTCTGTCCTTGAGGTTGGTCATCTACTTCCCATGGAAAGATAATAGAATCACATATTGGGACCATAATTGTACCAGCAGGCAAGTTTGATTAATCAGGTTGATGTTTCTATTAGTCTGCTTCCGGACTGTCAAATGACCCATTGACTTTGATCCCGGCTTCCATCATGTAGATTATTCTCTGCCCAAATCTGCCTAATGTCTGTAATGATAAAAAAATATACAATATAAGGCCTGGTCAGGAGAATGTGTGATGCTTTTGCAAAACCCAGAAACAATAGAACTAAAAAATGAAATGGGTTTTTGGAGAAAGAATAATTTAGCTGTGGTTTGTATTGGGTTCAATGTTCAAGAACAATAAAATATAACTTGTTTTACTGAAAAAAAAATCTTACTAGGGAACATGGTATGGGGTTTTTGTCCACTAGGGCTTTTGTCCATGGTTTTCTAGTGTTATGGATTCACCTAATATGTATGAAGATGATGTGATACAAATGGTATGTTATATCAGCATGACAGGAATGAGTGGAAATAATATACTTGGGAAAGATTTTACATCATGAATCCCAAAATACGACTGCCTATGGTTGGCCATCCCTGCCAGAATTCGTCATTTAGAGGCTGCCTCTAAATAATATATACCATGGTATAAAATGCCAAGCCTGCCATAATTCGTATTTAGAGGCTGCCTCTAATTATTTTGTATCATGGTATAAAATGCTGAGCCTGCCATAATTCCTATTTAGAGGATGCCTCTAAATCGCCAAGCCTGCCACAATTCGTATTTAGAGGCTGCCTGTAAATAATATATACCATGGTATAAAATGCCGAGCCTGCCATAATTCGTATTTAGAGGCTGCCTCTAATTATTTTGTACCATGGTATAAAATCGCCAAGCCTGCCATAATTCCTATTTAGAGGATGCCTCTAATTCATTTTAGCCGTAAGTCATAAACAACTCGATGTCATATCAAGAATATTAAATTTGACCAATGAGTAAACTTGTAACAAGCGTAGAGATATGGCACCAAATTTGTGAAAGCGCATATCATTGGTGGAAGTAATAAGAAGGCGAAAATTTACGACTTGCGGCTAAAATGAATTAGAGGCATCCTCTAAATAGGAATTATGGCAGGCTTGGCGATTTTATACCATGGTACAAAATAATTAGAGGCAGCCTCTAAATACGAATTGTGGCAGGCTTGGCGATTTACAGGCATCCTCTAAATAGGGATTATGGCAGGCTCGGCATTTTATACCATGGTACAAAATAATTAGAGGCAGCCTCTAAATACGAATTATGGCAGGCTTGGCATTTTATACCATGGTATATATTATTTAGAGGCAGCCTCTAAATGACGAATTCTGGCAGGGATGGTCAACCATACCTGCCCTAGGCCTGACACCTGCTCATTGAATTTTTGATATGGAATTGGAATTTGAAGATGAGAAAACACTATGTACAGCAACATACTGGCCAGTGATTTTTATACAAACTTCATGCTTATCAAAAATTGGAAAGCATAAAACACTATCTTGCAATTGCGACTACCGAAAAATAACAAATAATTTGCAATACGGATCGGCTACATTTTTGTTTGAGGCACCCAAACATAGTACATGTAGTTTCTAAGGCCTAAAACAAAAATTGTATGGTAACCACAGGGCCATAGCCAGGATTTACTGAGGGATGGTTCGCCTTCACTCCAAAAGGGCACATCAGGGGGTTTGCTGTATGGGAAAAGGGGCAAATAGGGGGTTCGTTTCAGTGTTTGAAAAGGGCATTTATATCAGAAAAGGGCATTTATATCAGAAAAATATATAATATTTCCGAAAGGGGCTACGGGCCTGAACCGACCTACGTGGAAAAATGTGCCTTTTTGTCAAGTTGTCTGTCGACATGATTGACGTAATACTGAACATCAGTTTTGTTCATTTTCATTTCTGCTTTACTTGGTTTGTATAATTCGGCAGACATCTTCAGGGCCGTAGCCAGGATTTACTGAGGGGTGGTTCACCTTCACTCCAAAAGGGCACATCAGGGGGTTCGCTGTATGGGAAAAAGGGCAGTTTGAAAAGGGCATTTATATGAGAAAAATATATAATATTTCCGAAAGGTGGGTTTTCCCGAACCCAAAATAACCCCCCTGGCTACGGGCCTGATCTTCAGTTAATACTAGGTAAAAAAAATGTGACACAAAAAAATATATATATATATGGATTTTTTCCTGAGCCATTACAGGAAATGCAACATTTATTTGTTTAAGCCTAAGCCATGGCCATTGCAACGGCTCATAAGTACAAAGTTAACTTTTGAATGGAATTTTAATACACAGTATTGATTTCTGCCGAAGAAAAATCAGTAAAATTAGCATTAAAATTAATCCATGGATTATTTCTGGTGGTTCAAATATCATCCATGTGGATTATTCTATTTAGAACACTGTACGGTAAAGTATGTTGATGCCCGAGTATACTTTAAATAAGTTATGAAAATTAATAAATATAATAAAATAACAATAAAATTCACATCAAGTTTTTTTCCCTAAGTTCTCCTCTTTTTCCTAATTTCTCATCTCACCCATGAACGAGGGGTCAAGAGACAACCAACCGTCATCTTTTGAGTTTGATTCGAATAAATAGTCATTCACATTGAGGCCAAGCCCCACAAAACCGGACAAACTCGGGAATAAAACCGTTCAACACGGTTGATTCAAAGGTTTCCCCAAAAATGAACCACTCAAAAGTCTACCGTACGGGGGCCGTACCTTTCCATTTCCAAAGACGTGCCATTTCTCCCGATTTTATCAGTTGAACCTGTGGCCGTAGGCCCCTAGGTCGCCGATACTCGACCTGGGTCTACAGTTCTTCACTGGGGAAGTTGTCCATTTTCCTTTCTGTTGACAATGGGGTTGTAACCAGCCATGGAGTTAAATAAGGAGGAGCGAGCACTTGGCCAGCCGCGGGTCGCTGATCCGTGAGGTCGCCCGCAGAGCTATTGTATTCTGAATGGCTGTCAGTCACGATCTGTCCGTTTGATGTTCAATGTATGATTCCGCCGACCGAGTCGTTGGTTCTTATTAGCCGCAGAAAAACATCAACGGAAGTTGAAATTAAAAATGCGCAGTAGTTCTACGTAAAAATAAGGAGGCATTAATTATGCGCAACACAAATATTAGGCAATTTGAAGTCATACTGAATATGAGCATATTTCATTAATCAGAATATGACCATTCGTAGCTTAGTTACAGGACTTTGGAATCATACTGTCGTTTTGTATATTTTATCGTTTTTCTACAACTTCCGCATTTCTCAACAAGACAAAAATTTGCAGGGAACTTGGTATAAGTACAGCGAATGTGGAAACGAATAGCACATGAGGGTCCGGTTGGATTAGCTAAAAATATAAACGATAGAAAAATTCTCAAAAACCCCATTTAAAATACATGGGCAATTTTGCCACAAACAGAAAATACATCATTTTCACCGCCGAATTAACAGAATTTCCGCATTTCAAAAATGACACATTTTGTGCTTGCGTTCAAGATCCAATAAAAGAGTACATATCAGTCTTTACCATTTTAGGGTCCGGAAGCCTGAATTTAGATAAAATGCAATATTGTAAACACTAGATTGGCCTTTTTTCGCTTTTGCGCTGCCTCAAAGCTATTAACTAATGAGTCAGCCAAGGCCGTTTTACCCCCTGCGTGCTAATCGCTAAGGGATCTTCAATACTTGTGTATTGAAGTTCACTTCTGGCCCGACGGGGTCCTTGACGGGCATCGGTATTAAAGCTATTATATAGGCTGACGAATATTAACAGTTCATTTTATTCTAATTACGTTATACCATGGAGTTAAATAAGACTTATTTAACTCCATGGTTATGCTAACTTAAAAAGCTTGAGATCAAGTAAGCATATTATGCTAAAATAAACAATCTCGTTAACGAAAACGAGGAATGGTTCCCTGGTGAGTAAAAATAATTTCTACCCAATTATTGAGGCAAAAAGAGGATTTGAGAACGGGAAGCATAATAAACACATCCTGTATCTATTACAAATGAATATGGCCTCTATATTGTATACGGTGAGCGTGTGCTGCTAAAATTTTGATATATAAGAGCTGAAAATACATGTTCGACAACTTATTTACGAAATTTTCTGACCAAGAGCAACACCTTCAGCACAACGAATATAATCTTTCTCACGGCAGAAAAATGGACCTGCATGTGGAACAACTTCGGTTAGTGAGAACTGTCAAGGCGTGTTAATGTGTCAATCTTCCTTTGTGAGTTCATCACCTCTCACGGATTCCACTTAATCTCGCACATTCGAATTGAATAATCTCTGTTTGCCGGCATGATCTGAAACAATGGTTCTTTCATAATTTGAGAACGGTACGTGTGATGATACACGCATATAACCTCATCATATGAAACATGTTTTCAGCAAGTGTCAAGCTGGAAAAATTTAAAATCCTAATATAATTTATAATAGAAACGATGTAAGTGATGTGCCTATCACTGTTGGGTCAAAGTGATCTCTCTTTCCCTCCATGGTCAAACTCAACACTTCCCGGCGGCGTGCACAGCGGGCGGCTAAGTACCAATTCACATTTCCAATACACTCAACTTATAATAGCTTTGATGACGTCGATGGGGCGCATGCGCGGGAACCCGACAACTACCGAACATGACCGAACCTGCTTTAATCTCCCAAATACACACAGGCTAATCCGACGAATCCCTGCTGTGGCGGAATCGTACATTGAACACTTTGATCTGACCCAGTGCTCTCTCCTCCTTATTTAACTCCATGAACCAGCTAAGTTTTCATGTCTGCGTTCGTCCCGTCAAGAAAAGAGTCACGAAACGAACAACGACACTTCGCTAGGTTGAAAACTGTGTTCTTGACTGAAAACTGCGTTCTTGGCGCGCGATCTTATTTCCTGTGATCCAAGTTTCGACGATAAAACGAAAACCGCATGAAAGTTGCAATCTTTATAGTTTTCCCGCCATGTGCGCTCGCTTCGAAAAGTTCCGTCGAACACAAAAATGTATGACGTCACTCACCGCATGGCAACGAAGTGCGCGCGTGGCTCTCTTCATCGGAGAAACCTTGGCACTGCCAAGGTTTTATTTTTGAATGTTTAGGCGCCTCAAAATATAACAAAACGGACGCTTTGAGCCAAATCAAATTGTACATAAGCATTTTCGCTTATTCTATACAAACTGAGGGCATTTTTGTGGCTTTTGAAAATTTTGAGGTTTTTGCGTGTCTGTCCATCTTTAAAAAAATGGCTAGGTATTATTATTAAATAAAAACATTATCATCGGACATGTCTGAAGTTTTGAAACACAATATCTTCCACTGAATGCTGAAATGCTCATTTGCAATGAGTGCATGTTCAGGTAGTCTTTGAAGGAGACCAGAGAGAAAGTTTATTTACCTGTAGCCCTTATGACAGGTAATTTTAGTTTAATAGCTCCCATGGTGAGTTGCAGAATAACCCCACTTTGAATTATCTTCAGCTTAATTTGATTTCAATGCCAGAACTAAATGTTGAAAAAAATCACATTTCTTTAATGCATTGTTGTCAGCATATTCAAATGAATTTACACACCTCGTTCGCCGAAAACAGCAAAGGATATATTTCCCGTAGATGTGAGATGGACACCTGATCCAATACAAGATGATGACAAATAAATAAACAAATTGCTTATGGATAACAACTTCTAGTTTATTCAGGACGACACTGAATAAACTAGAAGTTGTTATCCATAAGCAATTTGTTTATTTATCTACTTCCCAACTTCTAAATGCCACTTAAAGAAACCAAGATGATGACGCCGATCAGGTAAGGTCGCTGCCATAAGCTCATCGATGAGACCACTGTCTCTTTTGACTTCTGGTAACTTAAATTGTTGGAGTAGCGTTGATTTAAGTTTTACAACACTTTCCTCATCTTCCCCGTCCGGATATGGTGGCAGAAAATTTGAAATATTCCACTGGTTCTTAACTGCACTTGGGATCCCGGGAATGGAAGTCTTCTTATTTTTAGGCAGTCTCTTATCTCGAACTTCTGGGAGATCATGATCTCTTCGCTTCCTGTTGTTCCGGAATTTCTGCCTTAAGTCTATTTTCCACTTCTCCTGTGTAATTTTTGAACGATGTTAAAAAAATAAATATCATAAACATAAACAATTACAGGCATCATTCATATGGAGGCATTAACTGTGGCGACAAATCACACAGACATTCCCTAATCAACAAGAAGTAGGAGATTTGTATCTTTAAGGAGTCTCAGTATTGGAATAATGAGCCAATGCCAATGTTAAATTTCAAATTATGGCTATGTAATACAATCATAATGATCTTGTAGAATGGGGAAATGTATTTGGTTGAGCGAGTGTCATTTCAGCGAAGACATTAGTATTGCTTAATAGGTGTCACTGACTGTCTATTTTGGCGTGTGTATCTTTAAAACCTGCAAAACTGATCAAGAAAGCGGCATACTCAGTGGGTTATTTTTAATGTCACATCCAATATTCTTTACCATACTCAGACAGTTACTCCAAAAAAACACTGCAATAGCAACGATCTCAATCAGCTGCCTCCTACGACAAGGTAAGGAAACCTGGGGAAACTATTCTGGAATGGGGAGGGAGAGAGACAAAAGGTTTGTAGGTTAGGCCATACAAAAGTTTAGGAGAACATTGGATTCGGAAGGAGTCCAAAAACAAGAAAGCTTGGGGAATGAAGAATGACAAGAAAGGTGCCCAGGCACTCCACGGGGCAGAAAAATCGAATCGGTCAATAAGGCATCATCTAATGAGACTGTTTCAGTAACAAAAAGGGGATAAAACACAGCCAGGTGCACCAAGGGGAATAACTCTTCTCAAAGATTTTGTCTGATGGGACCAAGGTCAAAAAGCGACCACGGTAAAGAACAATTTACAAAAAAAATAATAATATTCACAATAAATTAAAATACCAAATAAGGAGACAATAAATCAAGAAAGGGTACAGCTCTGTAACGTAGGCCTATAGTGTGACATAGCATAGACCAAACAATAAAAAAAAAAATAAACTGATTAGCGGATTTGGTCAGAACAATCGTTTTCCATCTGGAAACATAAGCTTACCATGTCAAATGGTTACTGTATGTCAGTTTGGATCAGTTTTCCTCATATTGTGGTAACAGACATGCATGACGATGGCAATACCCATCTGCCAAAACAGTGAGTGGACAAGGGAACAAACGGAGAGAAGAAAATGTATATTCTCACCTTCGCATCCAGGTGGCACACCACATTGGAGGTATGGAAATTTCTCCAACAGAGAGGTAATTACCTCGTTGTACTTATCACTGCCAGGGTACCTTAAACATAATAAGCAAGGACAATTTATCCATAGTCAGAAATCAAGTTACATGTACATGTGTGCACAACAATTTCTCTGAAGGATATCAATATGAAAACTGAAGACAAATGAAAAGGCGATACTTTTTAGTGCTTTCCAAACTTCACAACACAGCCGTCATTGATACATAAGATAAGCTACCGCCTGCTATAAAACTCTTTTTCCTGCCTTCAAAAGACAATAAACTAGTATACCCCAATGCCTGTATGACCATCACACTTGAAAGTTGACCAATATCCAAATGTCGCCTTTAAAAGTGATGAAGTACTTGTATACCCTGTTTTATAAGACCATTTCAACATCGTGAACACGGGTCATGGGCTACCTATTTTTTTTAACATTCAAGGGCTAGAAATCATCTGATTGTTTGACCACTAGGCTCTCAATGTTAATAATCTAACAATTTGCATGAATTAACTGATTTTCTTCCTCTGTTGAAATTCATCATAATTATATTGATTCATTTTTCCACATTCACAAGAAAACAGAATGCCACATTGACTACTGAAAATTAAGAGGGCTGCCAGAAAACTCTAATGCTGGTAGGACTACATTAATTTGACACACTGAATACTCACATGGCGTATTTGATACATTCATCATATAAACCATCAAGTAGATGACCTCGATCAGTCCTCGATAGATTTTCTTGTCTGCACAGTTTTTCCCATAACGGGCGGCGGAAAAAATCCTCCTTTATGACAAAGTGGACTGGCCACAGACGGCGCCTAAAACAAAAATGATATAATTTACAGGAATGGGTTTACCCAAATTCAAATTCCATGCATGTAGTAGGGCCTATATAGAGACAATATTTTTCCGGTTGAAGATCTGTGACAACTTGGGCAGACTGCATGAATTGTATTTGCATGCTTATTTCAACCCTGAGAATTGGGCCATCCATAATTAATAATACTTGTGTTTGCAGTAACCAATTTTAAAGTAATTGGGTGGGACAATATTTTTTTCCTTAAATTTTTTCCCCCAACTGCCAATTTTGGACCTTTTTGTATCAGATTTCACGAAATTCCGTTCAAAACATAAAATAAACAAGTAGAATTCGACCCCACGGCGTCGACGGGGATGCCTCCGCATATCGCGACCTTGAACTTTGACCTGTGAAACCCAAAAGTTAATCAGTTCATGGTACTTTTATACTAATTGCTTCCACAAAATTTGAGGAAAATCCCACCAGGCGTGACCTATAACATTATGCTTGGACCCCCAAGTCATCTAGGTGACCTGTAACATTACGCTTGGACCCCCAAGTCATCTTCCTCACCCTACTTCCGCATATAGTGACCTTGAACTTTGACCTATGAAACCCAAAAGTTAATCAGTTCATGGTACTTTTATACTGATTGCTTCCACAAAATTTGAGGGAAATCCCACCAGGCGATCTGGAATTATCGCGTTCACAAATATCCGGAGGGACGAATGCACGGACGAACGGACGGACAGCCAACCCGAAAACATAATGCCTCCGGCTCCGGCAGCAGAGGCATAAAAATAAATGCCAACCTAAAACTTTTTTTTCTCTCGAATGCAATGGGTAGGTAGGGTTAATGGAAACACGAATAATATTATGGATGGCCTTCAGGGGAAAATCCAGCGTTAGTTTGGGGACACCCCTTTAGCAGTCAGGGAGAACTACCTCTAAAATGGAGGTAGAAGGGGTTGTTTTTTCAGTATAAAATCAAAAGTATATTACATGTAAAAGCAATAATAGCGCACAGGCGACTGTGGTCATAGGATTCTTAGCTGCATCTGATGGTGTGACTGTGGAAACAAGAGTTCAATTGAACCCAAAATACGCCAGTAAAATAATACAGTCGATAAACGACATTTTTATCTCGTGAATGTTGAACTATAGACAAAGGTTGAGTTATACAAATGAACATACCTGGACTGTAGGTGTATTGTATTGTTGCAATTGTCATAATACTGCACATGTATAAGCCATCATTGCTGTATCTAGTAGTGTAGGCAGGTTTGGAAATCAGGTCGGAGGGGGGGGGGGCTGGGGGTGGTATGTAAGGGCCTGGAGCGGTATTTGTAGTAGCAGGACCCAGTGGTGTTCACAAGGACAGTAGGTGCGAAATAAAATGTAACCTTCGAAAAAGATCATGCACATGTACACATGGTGTTGAGTGTTTGTACCAAATTTCAAAAGAATTCACAGAAAAGTCAAGAAAGAGTTGCATTCACAAGGACAATGGGGGTGAAATAAAATGATTTCAGATAAAATCGACGGGAATAACTCAAGAAAATGTTGAATGGGTCAAAATAAACAGTAGGTGCCAAATACAACAATTTCAGACTAAAATCAAGGGGAGTAACTGAAGAAAAACGTCGAATTGGCTCAAAAACAGTTCGTGCATATGAATCTACACAGGATACCGATCATTGTACCAAATTACAAAAGTATCCATCAAAAAGTCTGAGACGAGTTGCGTTCAGTAGGTGGCAAACAAAATATTTCAGACCAAAATCAAGGGGATTAACTCAAGAACCTGTTGAAACAACCTGAAAAAAGTTTGTGCACATGTGCACTTGGTACCAATCATATGTACCTAATTTCAAAAGAATGCAAGGAAACCCCTGGGAGGAGTTTCGTTCATGAGGACCGTACATGTAGGTGCCAAATAAAAGGATTCCAGACTAAATCAAGGGGGATAACTCAAGAAAAAGTCAAATTGGTTAGAAAAAAGTTTATGCGCATCTACACATGATACTGATCATATGTACCAAATTTAAGGAGAATCCTTTGTAAACTCGGAGATGAGTATAAGAGTTGCAGTCACGAAGACACTAGGTGCCAAATAAAAGGATTTCAGACCAAAATCATGGGAAGTAACTAAAAAAAAACCGTCGAATTGGGCCAAAACAGGTTCGTCCACATCTACACATGGTACCGATCATGTGTACCAAATTCCAGAAGAATCCATTCAAAACTCTGGGATGAGTTGCATTGACGAAGACAGTAGGTGCCAAATACAGTAGGTGCCAAATACAAATACATTTCAGATCGAAATCAAGGGGAGTAACTGAAGAAAACGTCGAATCGGGCCAAAAAATGTTCGTGCACATCAACACGGTACCCATCGTATGTACCAAATTCCAAAAGAATCCAATGAAAAGTCGGAGACTTTTTGCGATCACGAGGACAGTAGGTGGCAAATACAGAAACTTCATACCAAAATCAAGGGGAGTAACTCAAGAAACCGTCGAAATGGGCGAAAAAAGTTCGTGCACATCTACACATGGTACTGATCATATGTACCAAATTTCAAAAGAATCCATCGAAAACTCTAGGAGTTGCGATCACGAGAAAAAGTTTACGGACGGACGGACGGATAGACGGACAACGCCATACCATAATACGTCCCGTCAAAATTGACGGGCGTATAAAAACTAATTACTATCTATGTAATTTACATAATAATAGAGAAATAGATCTTTTTCCCTAATATTATGCAAATTACATAGATAGCAATTAATTTTTTCCACACCATCGGACCCAGCTTCTTATGACCACAGTCCCTTGTGCACTATATTGCTTTTACAGTATACAGTGTAGCTTCACTATAAGGTGACTCACTATAGTGCTGATTCTGTTATAAGGCAGGTGATACAGTGTCCCCCAAATTAACAAATCTACCTGATTTCAACCCTGTTATAACACAGAAAATGTTTTAGGCAGCCAAAGCAGCGCTATAGAGAGGTTACACTGTACTTTTAATTTTATACCGAAGAAACAACCTTTTTAACCTCCATTTTAGAGAGGTAGTTCTCCCTGACTGTTTAAGCTTTGTTTGGGCACATTTATATGTAAAAATCACCACTTTGGCATGAAGGTTTGGATATTAGTACATGTATGTAAAAATCACTAATTTTACCTTGAAGGTTTGGGCCAAACCTTTAACAGGTATCAAAATGGCCCTGATATGCCTATGGCCTTACCTAGATTGGGGAGTCTCCACAAAACTGGGACATACTTCTCCTCCTGGATCTGTGCCTGACGTTGCAGATTCACTATCACTGAAAAGAGTATGACCAATGTACATGTACATTAAATGACAGGTCATTGATAGTTAATTACATGCCAATTCTTTTTCCTTATTAAACCATCATGTATCAGAAGTTTCATAGCAATGAATCAGAGGGTATTTGAGATTCCTTCTGTAAGAATGAAACTCCCTAAAATTCTGAAAATTAACATAATGGAGGTTCTATAAATTCACAAAACAAAAATGAAAAATAAAATGGGCATTGAGACTCCTGTTTAAATTCTGAGTAGAATCCCATTTCATAGTCATTATACTAGAAGAATGGGTTTACGAAACCAAGAATCAATTGTCCAGAACTCTACTACTAGATTGACAAGTTAATTAGTGGTTATCAGATCATTAGTAGTTTCCCAAATAATGGAAATATACAGGCAAGGTAACACATACCGTAAATTAAGTCAACGTCTTACAAGAAGCAGAAAAATCAATGAAAATAAGTGCATACACAGGCAAACTTTCACTGTGCAGTTCAAACTGATTTCTGATGAGAAAGCCCTCTCAGAAGTTCTGAGCAGTTGCTGACCGTACAGTACCATTCAGTTACCAAAAGCATCAACCGCTCAGAACGTATCAGGGACCTTTCTTATCAGAAATGTTCAGTTTAAACTGCACAGTAACTGAACTGATCAGTACCACAGGGGCTCGTTACCGTTGTTAATTGGTTAAAATAGGTTGATTATAGGGGGGGTCGAGGTCGGTAATAAAAGGCCTCTTTTATTACCGACCTCGACCCCCCCCTATAATCAACCTATTTTAACCAATTAACAACGGTAACGAGCCCCTGTGATCAGTACTGCACAGTGAGAGTTTGCCTGTGTATAAATACCTTTTAGATAGATGGCCGACCCTGACTGATGCTGGGGTCACAGATAATGGGGATGTGGTAGACATCCCATCTCCAACTACCACCACACTTGTCTCGACTTGACTGCTTGTAGTTTCCCCACGTCGGGTAGACTGCCCAGGTCCACAACATCAACCCAGTCATCCCACATACCATCAAATATTTGTAGAGTTATCACTGACGAGTTGTCAATTCCAAACTGTTTTCGAACATCTTCGACAACAAGGGACTGACTGTTGGTTGTCACAATTTTTTTCTTGGCATTGCAGGTAATATGGTACGAAAACATGTTTCTGTGTGCCTGTAATTGTGTCATAACATTTCCATCACACCAACCCACCCCAGACATGCTAATTTTCAAATCTATCAAATAACAACTTGATTAGGAAAAACATTTTATCAGAAATACTTTGGAATATATATTCTCCCTCCAAATTGCTACTGTCCATATTTTGACTTGTGCTCGAATTTTTATAGATTTTGTAACAAAAGGGGAATAACTCCAATTAATCTTTAAATTACCTATTCACTAATACTAAGGGGGTATGAAAGTTCAGCCTAAGAAATTTTAGCAGTTTAAGTTAATGATCCAATTTAGCTGTGATATTAAAATGGATAGATAAAACAAAGTGTTGACATAATGACAACAATTTGGTCTATTCAGAGAGCATATCTCTGCACCAACAGTTTCGTCTGCAAGGATGATAAATCTAAGTGCCTTTCTTATACACCATGTTGTACACTTAACGCAGGGGTCCCAGCCAACTTTGGTCAAAAACAGATAGGAACAATAGGAATTTTTACACAAAAATAGGAGTTTTATAGGGATTTTTTACCAAGACAAAATTAAGAAATATACAGGATGAAAGTTTCAATTTGGATTTTTTTCCAAAAATTATAGGAGCCGCTAAAGTGTTGTCGAGCGTAGCGAGGCCGAAAAAAATTGGTGGTGATTCTATCCTTTTGCAAAATATTGTGGATGAATCATGCGTGTGAATGCTTACCATTTTAGTTTTGCAGGATATCAATGAAAAAATCACAGGAAAAATAGAAATTATTTTGAAAAAATAGGAGATTAATATGATCCTATTAAAAAAATAGGAAAAATAGGAGGGTCTGGGAGTCCTGCTAATGAACTATTCCACGCACACACCGACATATATTAATTAGTAAACATACTTGGACAGAGTTTTCTATGTTAATGATGTTCGCTGGTAATTTAAGACCTTTTCCGCCATTTTTGTGCAGTTTTTCACAGTACACTCTCGGGGAAAAAGGGTTCTTTAGACGGAGGGATTGGTTCTTTAAAAGAACCCACAGAGTAAATCAAAATAGGACAAAAGAGATGTCATGGACGAAAATGATGTTCCCTGGCAATTTATATGCGGAACTGTCGCCTGTTAAAATATCATCTGGACAAAGCTAATATGAGACCTATATTGAAACTATCACTGTCTTGTAGCCAGTTTCTTGCCAGAAACCTTTGTTCTAAATGAAAATATACATCATACAGGACAAAATCTCCATTCTGTGCTGGTAAAAAGTGCAGTAACAATCATGTTATTTGTCGATCACCTTTTTATCGGAAGAAAAACATGCCAGCCAGTATGCAAACTTTCTCAAAATCCTGAACATGTTGCCAGTCATTTACTTATATACACGTACAACCAGTGGTCAAAAATACAAAATTAAATTCATACTACTATGTCATAACGCATGACAACATACATTAAGTTGTCTATCTCATAAAGCCCCACAGGGTGATGATCTAGGAGGTCACATGGTTTTGTCAAAAACAATTTGCTGGTTTGCTCCACAACAAAGGCATGGAAATGTCGCCTGTAACTCAAAACATCAATGCCCTTGCACAGCAGATAAACGGTACCACCGATAACATAGATACACTGAAGGCAACCAAATTTGAACTCATCATCCTCGAGGACATTACAACACAGGAGCCCTTGCGATATTTCATTCCATCATACACCGTACTGTTAGCCTGATATACACTCTCCATTCCTGCGAGGTGAGGCCGTAAAAGTCTAACAACATCATCACTCCGAAGCCTAACTGGCTCAACACGGCCAACTGAAGTCACATTGCCATTGTCAAACAAGTCTTCCTTGCTCAGTTCTAGAGCTTGCAAACTTTGGTGTCTGTTAGCAAGACTCTTGCAGACATTAATCCTGTTTTTAGTCCTGTGAATTACTTCTTTAAAATAATGGTGTTTCCCTTCAAACCTAAGAGTCCAACAATGTATCAAAGGACCAAACCGTTCGGTCAAAGTAGCATAATGTAATGTGCAATGCCCCTTGGGCTTCAACCTAACATCAGGGAATTGTACATGGTACAGTTCATGAAAATCTGCAATTTTCTCTTTCATGCGGAGTATGCCGCCAGTGGAGACTCTGGGTGCAAACACCATCTCAACAACATCACATAGTTCAAGGACAATCTCCCAATCCTGATCACCCTCTGGAATCTGATTACCAAATATCAATGGAAAGAGACGGAGAAATGTCCATGTCTCTGCTGCAGTACCTTTCACTCTGAAAGTTCCTATTTCTGTAGATAAGGGTTGAGGCAAGTTGGCCGTATCACATGCAGCATATGGGAAATGCAACATCGCCTGATTGATTTGATTTAGTGTAATTAGATGGCGAGAACGTAATGACAAAAGAACGTTTTCAAGGACTTCAGGAACAAGGCCCTCCAAGAGATCATGTGCAATATCAGGAGCTAAATTGTCAATAACATGGAAATAATTTAGCTGGTTAAGGACAGAGTATCCTTTAATCCCATAAATGGGGGCCAGTACAGGATATTTTTCTACTCTTGTTGCCTGGTAATCATACCCAGCGTTTGTTCTGAGCGTGAAACTCTCTTCCCTTCTATGTGACTGCAAAGAAAATTTGGTTGCATTACAGAATCTGCACAGACGATATGCAGTGGAGAAGTTCTCATAAAAACAGCCAACACCATGTGCACATAGGTTGTCTGCAATAAATGCAACGACAGTCCCATAATAATGGTGACCTCTCCCGTCAATCACAACATCGATGCCCTCAGTTTCAAGCACTTGAATATCCTTTATGAGCAAGTCCAAAACTTCTCCCAGGCCATATTTCTTAACATAGGAGCTGTGACACAAGCCAACTAAATAGATTGAACTCAATTTTGATCTGTGTTTAGGTTCTATATTCCCCAAAGAAAAGTAGAATCCACCTATTTTGTACTTCTTTGTCTTGTTACCTGATGGGTTTGCTACTTCAAAATCATCGTAGTAGAGAAGAATTTGAAGCGCATTGGGGTGTTCCTGGAACAATATATTCTTCTTGAATACGGTACCATCACAAATGTCTCCCAAAACATGATTTTCAGACCTATTGCTGTTTTCAACTTGCGCACAAATATCTTCATGTGATAATAATGCCTTCAGTGTGTCATGTAATGGGACATACTGCATGGTTTCAGCCCTGCCCTTTTCATTATAGCCCAATATAACATCCACAGGAGATACATATGGGAGTTCTTTCCGTACATAAGAGTCTAATTTTGCAGTGGTGCTCATTTTGGTGCATGCTTTTGAGATAGCTGTGGGAGAATCTAGAATTGGAGCAAGACCATCAATGTTCTCTGTATGGATATTGGCGGTTACCAGAGTATGCCACACGCTAGCTGAAACATCAGACGGAGCTGTGTCTACAAGTTCTCTGACAAATTCATACGCTGAAGACGATACTTTGTGTACTTCTCTCAATGTAAATAGCGTTTTTGCTACCATCTTAGTGAAATTTGCCTGACTGAGTGTGTTATGTATATGATCATGCTCCTCTGTCATGTCTGTATTATGATCATGTGCATTTTCATATGTAACATCATTGTTGTCAATTTGGGCAGCTCTAGTTTGCCTATCGTTCAAGTGTTGAGCAGCAAAAAACATATGCTTTTGTCTTATGTGATCAGTTAAACGTCTGATTGATTTGAATGTTCTTTGGCAATTGTCAATGCTACATGTCGTCCTAAATCCAGGATCCAAGGCATGACCATACTTATAATGTAACAACACCCTCTGGAAATGCCGACTTTCAAAGTCACAATGAGAACAAGAAAAGTTTTGATTGTCCATGTTCCACCAGCACCTACAAACAACTCCACCCAACTTTCTTTGACAATGAATGAAGGCGCTCAGCAGTAGGCCCCAGATGACGATTATCAATACCTTCATCTATTAGTATAGCCTGAACCACATGTAGAAAATATGCCAGTCAGCACGTATGACTACCAAATAAAAGTTATCCTATGAACGCGAGACAGCTGGTTATATATGGTCATTGTGTTTCACTGAATAGCTGGAAAACTGAACCTAAAAATTCCCTGGTCTAAATCGTATATTAGAGTTTACATGAAGTAGATCGATTTCAAAATCAAAGCCAGGGGACTGGAATGACTAAATAATTTATATTTCACTACCTCTCACTATCGCCAAGAAAACCTTGCAAAATTCAACATCGCTTAACAGAAAATTGCTTAGATTTGGAGCTACGGTATACTTCAATATCTCTCCTAAATAAAATCAAGGTATATGGTACATGTACTAGTCTGGCAGTGGGCCTTACCGTGATTGCGCTCCTAAAATAAATCAATATATGATTTAGATGTACTTCTACTGGCTGTACCTATTGGGTACATACTTCATGTAAGTAATCACGGGAAACGAGCCTAGTTCACCATTTAGATAAATAACACTTTTCAAATATGGGGTGGGTGGTCGGGGTTATATTACAGAAAGGATTTGTATGTAGGCCTATATCTTTACGAACTTTCAATTTTAAACAGCGGCGTTGCGGTCTTGTAATCTTTGGACGTACATCTTTCCGAACGTTTAATTCTAAACAGCGGCGTTGCGGTCTTCTGTTAGTTTGCATACTGTCAATTACTATACAGCGGCTTTGCGGCGTTGCTAGGGAGGCCTAGATATGACAACAGGTTATAACTCTTGATCGGATATAATGTGTGTGGATATTTAAATTCTCAATGTCAACCAAGCCAGCTCTTCACATTGGGATAGCTGGGAAACTATCAGTTTCTGCACAGCGGCTTTGCGGCGTTGCTGTGTTTCACTATCTCCAACGGGATAAATGGGTCATGCTAATAACTGAACAGCCGATCTGCTCTTTCACAGGGTTGGCCTCATGCTCATATAGGAACTACCATCCTCTCAACAGCGCATGCCCCCCTTTCACAGGCTCATTTATCATCCCTGCCTCCAATGGCGGGAGTTGAATATTACTACGTTGCTATGACATTTAGGGGAAAACCCACGTACGCACTGTTCAGTTTTAATCCGGCCGAACAACTTCTTCAGTTTTGCACATGAGCAAAGTAGGCCTACTTTTCATATTCTTTGTGCAGATAAGCAGGAAAAATAATCTCCAGATAATTATTTTCAACTCCAGGTCAACAGAGGTATTATGCAGACTTGAAAAGTAATCGAAATGTTCGGCAAACATCTATTTTACTATATATGATGTCATATCCGGCGATGTCCGCGCAACCCGGAATCCAGTCCCAAAATCTGACTGGTGGCGGGTCAGTCTCACGTTCGGCTATTTCCGTATTCAGCGTATAATCTAGCCTCTCACGTGGAACGCACAACTCCCCATCTGTGTGGGGAGTGTATGGCCAAGTAGTGAACCGGCTACGAAATAGTGCCTTTGCTAATCGAGCGATCCGATCGCACTTTATTGTGAAATGAAGTTACTTTAACCGAACAACATAATTCATTCAAATTATACAAAACTATCTCTATGTTTAGTTGAATAATAGTAATATATCCCCAGAACTCAGCAACTGGGCTAATTTCCGCCAATACGGAAATAGACGAATGTGAGATTGGTTTCTCCGAAAATTAATTATGCGCATGATAAGATAAGATTCTTTATTGTACTCAGCTTCACAGTCGAGACAGAGTACAAAAGACATAAAAATTAGAACAAATAAGAAAGTAAACAAACAGGTGCGACGTTTCCGTTTCCGCTCCCAGAAATCCACTCGGCCAGAGGTAAGTTTTCGTAGCTAAAGTGAGTTATGGGGCTAGATTGGTGGCTGGGGTATTATTACACCCCCAGCGAGGTGGTCGAGGGACTACTTGGGGGACCTGCGCAGTGACTTCTGAAGAAAGACAAAAAGGACGTCATTTTTATCAGACCGGATTACTCAAATTATAGAAACCCCAGTCAGTTAGTTGATACATTTTATTTCCTGATTGCAATCTCCCATATAAGACATGAGAATCACACATTAACAGTAAATGATTGCAATTGATTTGACAAATAATTAAACACTTATGAATCACAGGTTGCAGGAATTCGACGTAAAAGCCGTCGTCACCAAAAACATTTTTCACACAACGTTCACGCCACCTTTATTTCGTAGACCATGCTGGATTTTTTTTGTTTCGCTTCCTATAATCTCAAGGAACATGCCAATAACAGACAAGATGTGTTTTAAGCGGGAATTTTATTTTCCACAATTTATAAACCGGGGAAATTCGAGAAATTTAAAATTATCAAGGAAGAAAACTTGCATTTAACTGAAAAGTATAATATTTTTAAACATCTGTAGAAAACATATGCGGCATTTGACAGCAACTATACAAAATAAGAGCTCGAAGTGTATATATTATCATTAGATGTAAAAAAATCATGTTAGGAATATTTTTTTGCAGAAAATGTGTAATTAATAAAGCCCTTTTATGGAGACAATTTAAAATGCGCACTTGTGATCCTGTCACGTTTTTTTTTGTGATTCCGTCACAGACTATATGTAACCCCTATGATAACCCATTCACTTCGTTCTCACGAGGAAAAAAATGTTATCATCTTTGGGTACTGTACGTTAGTAAGAAATGTCATATTCGGATAATCAGATCGAAACAGAGCAGCAAAAGAATTAGACAAGCAAGTTAACACGAGTCTAATCGCGTTACGGTGAACTTCCACTGTGATTCCGTCACGGAAATTTACAAAGATTATATAACGAAAAATGTGCGATATTTCGGAACATATTACATTCTATTTCAAACTTGGCAACAGTAATTAACTGTGCAATAAGACGTAGAAAACCTGCTTATAGAGGATAAAATTTCAGTAACGAGCCATGATTGACTTAGTTAATGATTGCATTTGATTTCACAACGAATGGATACATGAATCCATATATAAAACAAGCAGCCAGAGGATGCTAGGTCCCCCGCCAATATGGCAGCAATATTTATAAGCGCTATTTATAATGGCAACAGCTACTTCACAGGCGTAAGAAGCAGAGGGGTCTTTCCACCTTCCCAGGTTTTGAGATCAACTCCGAATGGCTGACTGAATGTTGATTGTTACTGTAATATATTTTCTTTACCATGTAGCATGAAAATTATGTAACCGAAATGCAACCCCAAGAGACAACTCATGGCATATTATCTGCAAACTAAATTGACAAGAATATGAAGGCATCCTCAACCTATTGCCCAGAAACCAAATTTAGACTTTGCCACAAGGAGTCACCACCTGTAGGTGCAAGCAAGCAAAACACAATCCCAAATGACATCTCATGTCATGGTATCGGCATATGAACTTTGAGACTCTGAAGAGGGGTCCTCAAGTTATTGCCGGTACTAGATGCCCACCGGTGTTCATGTTATTTGGGGCGGGTCACATATGAATACAAAATTTGAGAATAATCTGATGAGCAGTTGCCAAATTATTGCCCGGAAACAAATTTTTCCACCAGGAGACGCCACCTGTAGGCAGAAGCGGGAAAAATACAATCCCAAGGAACATGGTATCGTGGGGACATCTGCATACCAAATTTGAGAAGAATCCGATGAGGATCCTCAAGTTATTGGCCAGAAACCAAATTTAGATTTTGACACCAGGTGACGCCACCTCTAGGCGCAAGTCAGTGAAATGCATTATCAAGCGATATCTTATGTCACGGTACATTCATACAAAATTTGAGAAGAATCCGATGGTCAGTTCTCAAGTTATTACCCGGAAATGAATTTGTGATGTTGCCACCAGGTGGCGCCACCTGGGAGTGCGATGTGAGCGAAAGGCAATCCCAAGCAACAGCTCCAGGCATGGTAAATGCATGCCAAATTTGAGAAGAATCCGATCAGCCGCAACGTTTCTCATGTTACCCAGAAAGGTACATATGTAGGATATTTCAAAGAAATTCGACCAAGTGTTTCTAAGTTATCACTTGCAGCATGGAATAATGGAATGAACTCTAGTGGCGCCACCTCCGGGTGGATTTTGATGAAACGCATCACCAACGGTGTTTTGTCGCAGGGAATGCATTTACCAAATTTCGAAGAAGTCCGACAAATTGTTCGAAAGTTATCGCTCGCGAAGGATTTGAACAAACATGAACGGACATGCATTAAAGATTGGAAAAAGACCCAGTGGCGCCACCTACAGGCGGATCTTGCTGAAACGTAATACCAGCGACATCTTGTCGCAAAGAATGCAGATGCCAAATTTCGGAGGAATCCGACAAAGCATTTAGGAGTTATCGCTTACGCAGTATTTGCACGGACATGCACTAAATATTGGAACAAGACCCAGTGGCGCCACCTACAGGCGGATCTTGCTGAAACGTAATACCAACAGACGTCTTGTCGCAAAGAATGCAGATGCCAAATTTCGGAGGAATCCGACAAAGCATTTAGGAGTTATCGCTTATGAAACATTTGCACGAACATCCACGGATATGCACTAAAGATTGGAACAAGACTCAGTGGCGCCACCTACAGGCGGATCTTGCTGAAACGTAATACCAAGAGACGTCTTGTCGCAAAGAATGCAGATGCCAAATTTCGGAGGAATCCGACAAAGCATTTAAAAGTTATTGCTTACGAAGTATTTGCACGGACACATAGAAGCAAGAACCATTTTAAAGTCCCCGGCCGCGTTGCGGCGGAGGACAAAAACGAGAGGACATTGGATGACATGCACCGCCAATACCGGTCCTAAGGAGCGTATACAAGCATAAAAATACACTTCAGTTACAGGTTAAAACTCGCTGCAGCTCTGCTCTGAAATGCAGTGTGACCCATTGATACAGTTATATGATCTTGGTAGGGATATTTTCTTAATGTATTTAAATCTTCGTATATCATGTTTATGTTTCTTGTAGGATGTTTCTTTAATGTCCTATTGTTTTTAGTGTCTTAATGTCTGATGGTTTAATGTACTCATGTTCTATTTGTTTTAATTTATGTCTTAATGTGTATGCATTTTAGTCCTATGGACAAAACTGAGCAATAAATCTATCATTGCCGTGTAATTTCACCTAAACTTAGGTTAGGTGAGACTTCACTATTAAGTGGTATAGGCAGAAAACAGGGTGTTTGCTGATTGGCTTTTATTCATCCCAGGAAGGGATTGTTGGTATCATAAATATTGAAATTCTTTTTGGATTATTTGACAAATCAAAATATACAAAAAAGCTGGGATAGTGTCTACCGACAGCAACATTGTGACAGCTTTTTGTCGGGTAGGCCTACCCCCATGGTGTTTTAGGGCATTTTTCAGTTTCTGCCGGGTGATTGTCTATGATGGTGGTAGCTAAGATACATAGCGTCTCCCTTCCCTCACCGCTATGACGACGACAAATACATTTCCCTGGTGGTAACTCGAACATCTCCATGGCGCACTTATTATTACCTTTGCGCCCTATTGGACCTTCATTAACTTGAGAAAATGGGCCGCCATGAATAACAAGCGCTGGATGAGCGCAAAGACCTCCGTCGAGGCAACAGGGTCCGTAGCGTAATACATCACTGAATAACATACGGCCGGATGCCAAGCTCAATTTTGCATTTGTTGGACGTTAGCTTCATCAATGGTAATTAATCTGGGATTGAGGGTTCCTCACTAGCATGTCCAGACAGGGACGTGAAAGTCACATTCCCAGCAAATAATTTTTGTTTCATTTGACGTGCTTGAAATATTGGGGTATGGAATAGAGTATATTGATGGAAAACCTGGAAAAGTGCTTGAGACGTTAGGCCCCATCCCACCCACACCTCTCCATGAGAGGATCCCCTCACCCAAATCAACACGTTAGCGAAAGAAATGAGACCCTGTGTGCCTAGTTGTACCAACTTGCTTGTGATTTTGTGCTATATAGGCCCAACACAGCAACACTTCATATTTTGTATGTGTACAGTATAGCATCATCATTGATGAGAGAATGCTCTTCAAAACACACCTCATTTTACCGACACTTCGTTCTGATCTGTCTCAACATCATATGATGAGGATTCAATGCGCTTGGTATAATTTTGTATACTGGTGTTACAGGTCACCTTCGCCTTCACCTTAGTGTATCAATGACCATGGACTTGTACATGTATCACATTCACATTGAATGGTGATGGCTGATGAGAATATTGCCCCTATGGAACAAATGACTGGATTCCACGCAGCAAATATTTATTGTGTAACAGTGAGAAGAAAATTAATTGTATAAACATTCCAAGCCTCATTGAACACAAGCCGCACCATACTTGATATGAATATAACGCGCGTCCATTAGCTCGCTTGGACGTCGCTTAGTTAAATATGGACAGACTCGCAAAAATCTCAAAATTTTCAAAAGCCACAAAAATGCCCTCAGCTTGTACAGAGTAAGTAAAAATACTTATGTACAATTTGATGTTTAGAAATGACTGTGTTGAGCGGTTCTATTCCCAACTTCTCTTTTATTCTATGTCATAGAGGACAGGGTTTGGTAGATAATTAAAAACTGTATTAACTCGGCTTCACATTTTAAAGAATGACTTTAATTGAGCCAAAGATGAAAGAGAAATACACTTATAAAAAAATCTATTTAAAAAAATATATGTTTATATTAATTTCCATAATTTATTGAAAAAAAACTATACGTAGACTTCGACCACCCAATATCACACAGGCCAGGCAACTGTGAGAACAAGTGAAAGATACCCATCGAGTTGAGCGGATTTGCAGATAAACAACAACAAAAATTGCACTTTGTGCCTCACGAGGCCCTTCTCCATAGAGTGCATGCCAGTTATTTTTCTAGACTACAACAACAACAGTTTTTGCCTGTATCACAGTCCGAGCTTCCGATTACCCTTCAACCTTACCCAGACGACGGATAATTTTTGACAGATTGTCCGGCGAGGTTGTTGATCGGATTCACAGATCATGAAT
>JAVTVY010000408.1:0-32295 GCA_036873755.1 Hanleya hanleyi | reverse complement strand
TAACGTCACAGTGACGTCAAAAACAACATTTTTGGGATGGATTTTTCGGCCAGAATTTTGAATTTCTCATTTTGCAATTTCTTCGCAAAAACTGCACAATAAATTAGTAAATATGAATGTGATGTAAAATAAAATAGATTTTCTCCATAGCTCACTTTTCTTCCCGAAAAAGCTGAATTTTGAAGAAAAATGACGAAAACATTTTTTTTCTTGTACACCATGGGGCCGCCATCTTGAATTTACCCATGATCCTCTACTCCGGGGGTTATGCAAATAGCTCAAAATGAGTCCAGTATGATAAACTATAAACTCACGGAGATAGCGCAGAAAGTTTGGTAGGGGTCATTTTGCCTCCGTATCCCTCAAGCCTGGTAAGGAAATGCCAAAAAAAAAAAAAAATAGAATCTTGTGTATTTTAGAAAAAAATATATTTGTCTATCTAATTATATCTAGTTCATTTGGTTACAGCCACACAGTTCACTTGCATACCTACTTAGTATAAGAACCAAAATTCTTTGAAGTATCTCAACAGCAAGTAGGATTATTTTCGCGAAATAAATTTTAAAATTTTCGGAAATTTTTTTTATGACAATAAGGTATCTCTCCCCCAGAAGTTTTAATTTCCGTTTGGGTTCCCCTTGAAGATATTTGTTTTTGTTTTGATCACAGGGCCGTGTTTATGTTACTGACCAGATCAACAAGGAGATCATTGCTTTGCGAGTGAGCGATGGTAAGACGGTAACATCGCTGGATGTTGGTTCTCATGGAACACCGTGGTCAGTAATCGCTTACGCTCCAGAGACGCAACCGCCAATCACAGGTAAAGAACTAGTAGTAATAAAAGTGCGAAGTTTGACATACATGTGGACGCGATATATCTAACTGAGAAACACAACTCCAATCGTTTTATGTTATAAACAATGCAACAGCCGAACAATGGGAAATTCTCAAACACACCTTTGAGAAATACTGTGGAAATATCAGTGCGACACATCAAGCAATTGATCCTGACAGATGTCAGCCAGGTTAGTGTTGTACCCTCCTCTCCCAACCCTTCCCTCATCACCAATCTCAGTACTATTTATATATGGTAATTGAATATATGGACACCAAGCACACCGGGCGCGTCATAGCTTATCGCGATCAAAGTATATGACTGAGATCAAATGGCGTATTTAACAACATGTGTGAACTTCCTTCAAAGTTTAAAGGGTCAGGGACAGTCAAGCTGATTCACCTGGCAGTTTAATTTTACAGGACATAAAAACCAATAGTAATAAGTCAACGACAGAGCAGGGCGACTTCGACAAATTCTTGAGAATTTGCATAGATCTATTCCATGCACAGGCGATAAACCATTCTGCCCGAATTCAATATGGGAATGAATGGGCGAATTGCTCCATTAAAAAAAAACCCCGCCCCGTCGATGTTAAGCTGATACCTAGAAATCAATTGAACCTCTTGTGACAAAAAAAACCAACATCAACTGAAAGGTGAAATAAGTTCCCCCGACGTAGACGATGTTCCTGGCTGAGGATACATTTCACCTATCTAAAAATAGGCTATCTAAAACGATTCAGAGTATGTAGGGGTACGGGCGTTGACTCATATTCCAGAGACAACAATTTTACCCAAATTTGGTATTATTATTTTGTCTCGAGATATTTATTGCTTATTCTGCGCTAAAATACATACATAAAGTATTCTGCCATTGGGGCGGAAGGGTATACCTGGTTAATAATGCTGTTGATTTATTTCAAACTTAACTTATTCTCTTGTCCCTACGAATTAATCTGTTGAAAATCGTATCTACACAAACCTTTCAGCCTGATCAGTGCATTCAGCTATGATACCACATGGAACCAGGGAGTTCCGAAAGAAAATTTCACTTTTTGACACCACATGAAAATACGGCATAATGGAGAAATTTTAATGGCAATTTTCCGAAATTGATAAAAGCAGACATTTATGGATCTTGATATAATAATGAACCAGAGGAGCAGTAATAAGTCAATTACCACTCTTCGAATTCTGAATTGCCATTCTTGGTATCTACTTGATGACGTCAGAAATACAAATTGATTGAACATCGATGTATGAAATTGTATTAGACCTTTGCCATGGTTTGTTGTGTTGATTTGATAGGTTTTGGACACAGGGACTTGTAGTTGGTCAGTTATTAATTATGATATTGATATTCATATATACGCTTCCCTCACTCCATAATGAAAAGTGGGGCACTGAAAACCAGTTTTTTCCGCCAAACCCAACCGACAAAAAACGGCAACTCACAGATTCAGTAAAACTTTATTCGTCCTTGTTTCTTCCATCAACGTGCTCTCCATACTTCAATTTATTAGTTGCAACATAATAACTCCTCGTTCTAATCAAAATGGCTCATGATCAAGTCCTGCCCCTTTCAACGCTTGTGTCAAAGAACTGGGAACGGTTGTCGAGTGCACGTGACTAACACGTGGCCCGCCGATACGGGCTGACTTGATTCGTGCGATTTCAATGGCCATTTATATTCACATCCTCCATGCAACTTGATTCACACCGTTCTGGTATATTTACTTTTTGAACATCAGATCCCTGCTCGAATCGAAGATGTGATCATTTCTGTGTGAAGACTCTCACTGGTGGACGTTGTCTGTGCCAGGACGGTTACACGCTAGCAAACGACGGACGGTCATGTTCAGGCAAGACGCAGAGAATATAGAATGCAAGAATATAGAATATAGAAAACTTTAGTGCATTTTGTATACATAAGCTTCTCAGAATCAATACAGCGGATGACACTTTCGGGGAGGCTTCTAGGTGGAAATTTTCATGATAACTAAGCTATGATTTGTAGACCCATAGTTATTTTCATTACTTTCGGACAATCTTCTATACTGAGTTTAATTACGAAAGTACGATCTGGGGATATAAAAAATTCTCAGAAATTCAAATAATATAATCGTACTTTCTTGGCGGCTCCTTCTCTTTCATAACTGTCTTGATGTATCTCTCCCGGAATATTACATAAATACTATCACACATGGACGACAAAGACCGATTATACCGTGCAAGATCTCAGACGATACATGTACGTTTTGTGAGTTATGTCTAATTCAGCCGAAGCTAGGGCGTTCTAACTTTATGTGTTTTACATCTCCATAGTATTCAAAAGAACAGTCGCAATCAAGCGTGACTGAGATACTCAACGTGATGACTTCGAATCTCGTTTGAATTCACGAATACTTGTCACTGATAAGGACTTTCCGAAAAGAACATATTGATATCCTGGAAGCTGTCCACTGCTCTCTCTTTAGAGAAATACACTTTTTTCATTATCATTTGACGCATGTTATAATTGGTACTTACTGACCATTATAATACAGTCTCCCACAAAATGATTTGGGATCACTTTTGGTTCTTGTGATGTTTTTTTTTTCAGAAAAATTCATTCAGCATATTTGCTTGTGGTGTGTTCTTGTCAGTACGCCGGATTCGTTTTCCACAGCCCTTTCATGTCGCGTTTAATTTCAAAATTCAGAATACTTTACGCTGGTCATGATGCGAGGTGACTTACATCAAAGTATCATCAAGGAGTCGCTGTTAATCATTCCAATTTAATTGGAGACATGTTTTAAGCGAACCTGATCGACACTCAAATGGTTTAGGTAGAATAGTCAAAGAATAGTGTTTACTTGAACGATGAAAGGCATATATACTGAACATGCTCAACCAGGAGCCAACACTACGAGCTGTTTAACGGATAATCACTTTTGAAACTCATCGCTGCTACAAACATCAAGTTTATGCTCTCAGTTACAAAAACCTTAACTCTAATTCACTTTGTTTCAGGGTCGATTATATACGCCACCAAGAGCCTTGCATTTACCAACAAAACCCATGTCTGCTTTGCAAGCATCGTTGTGGTGGATGCCAACGGAACATTTTCCCCAAATTGCCCAGTAAAGGACGGCAAGGACATCGTGGCACTTGCTCCCGACTCAAATAATCGTCTAGTGTATTATGCGGACAGAAGCCTGCGCCGAATATCCAGTATATCATTGAGAACTGGACAATCTGTTATCGTCCACAATAACGCCGGTCGGATAGAAGGTTCATAATTCATTTTTTTTTGCATTGAACAATGTCGTTTCAGAGAATCTAATATATCAACTAAAAAACTCATGTAATTGTATTTACTGGATGAAGAGAGATAGGTAAGAACGGATTGGTGCACTTTCCGGAAAGTGTCTGATCTCCCCCTGAATGAATGCCGCTCTTAAAGGCTAGATGTATGAAAATCTGCTCCCGGGAAGTAGTCGCTTCGGTTTCATTTTCACCAAAGGCACTCGCAATTATTATGCCCCCCTCGAACTAGAGGGAGGGGGGGGGGGCATATAGCGATCGCTTTGTCCGTCCGTCTGTCCGTCCATCTGTCCGTCTGTCCGTTCTTGCATTTGATAGCTCAAGAGTTATGACCCTTTTTCTGAAATCTCTGTGAATGGGACTTGTCCGGGCTGAATCTTGGTTAATATTGTATGAACAATTATGAAATTTGCATGACATGTGGTCAGTGCCCCACAGTTGTGCAGCGTAACGTTTTTCCCCGTTTCGCCTATATTTTCAAGAGTTATGGCCCTTTGTTCCTGAAATCTCCATGAGTTGGGACTTGTCCGGGCTGGATCTTGGTTAATATTGTATGGACAATTATGAAATTTGCAGGGTATGTGGTCAGTGCCCTGTAGTTGTGCAGCGTGATGTTTCTTCGCGTTTCGCGTATATTTTCAAGAGTTATGGCCCTTTGTTCATCAAGTCTTTGTGAATTGGGACTTGTCCAGGCTGGATCTCGGTTAATATTGTATGGACAAGTATGAAATTTGCAGGATATGTGGTGAGCGCCCTGTAGTTGTGCAGTGTGAACTTGCTCCGCGTTTCGCGTATATTTCAAGAGTTATGGCCCTTTTGTTCTTGAAATCTTTGTGAATTGGGACTTGTCCGGGCTGGATCTCGGTTAATATTGTATGGACAATTATGGAATTTGCATTATATGTGGTCAGTACCCCATAGTTGTGCAGCGTGAAGTTTCTCTGCTTTCGGTTATATTTTCAAGAGTTATGGCCCTTCGTTCATCAAACCTAAATGAATGGGATATATTTATTTGTCCAAAGCACATTCCAAAGTAGATCACATAGGTCCTGAAGTATGAAATTGCCCCAAAAAGAGTGAATTGGATGCAAAATTCAAAGTTCACGATCGCTTCATAATTTCACCACAATATACTCCCAAGGAATGTAGGTCTCATAACCAGGTCACATTTTTGAATTTGGCGAAAGCCCCGGGTGGAATATGTACATGTATTATGCGAGGCATGCCGAAAAAAGTGACTGAAACAGAATTTTTATAATTAGCCAAATTAGGCCTCCACAGACCAATACAAAACAGAACAATGGTGGAGCAGTGTCGGATTAAAGCGGAAGGGGGGGCATACAATTGAGCAATCTCTGATTGCTTCCTTGCTGTGTTTTGAATGATATATTGATAAACTATTCCAGAAAATTGGTCTCAAAACTATTTTGCTTATATGTTCTAGATGAACCGTATACGTGTGCATTAGTAGGTTAATTCTCTGGAAAAAATATAGAATATTTAATTACTAAAACTGATTGTGAAGGCCTTTGGTGCTTATCGGAAGTTCTCTGTACCAACACGCCCCTAGTGGAACAAGGGAGATAAAACCCTTAGCGAATTGGGCTATATTTCCAGGTGTGATAAAAATGGGAAATTTAGTCCGTTCGGCGATGCATTTTCATGAGAGAGACCTGGACTAAAGAACTGTTTACATATCCTACTTGGCACTCGAGGCCCTGGGGCCCTGGAACTCTGGGGCCTTGGGCGGTCCAGGAATTTGTTTCGAACGATCGAGAGACCGAGAAATTCTACATTCCCCATCCAGTGTTGCCTCAGCCTGTATAGTTCAAGGATATAGGAGATCCAGAACTACAAAATGTTCCCAATACAAATTTAATGCGTGGAAAGCAGTGTTTACTTTCACCGTTTTTTTTGTTTTTTTTTAACTTTTAGTTTTGATTGGATTTGAGGAAATCTTTTATAAATGTTTAATAAGGAATCTCAGTCATGTGTGCTCTCATTCTAAATGTAATACACAATTGAACCTTAAGGTTCGCGCAATGAAAATATGCTCTTTATAGTCCCGTACTATTCATTTAATACGATCCGCTCATTAAGCATGTACTGGTTGTTCACCCGTACAACATATGTTTTAAACTTTCGATTCCGTTACAAAACAATATGCCGGGGAAGATGTTGTGATTGTGCGAGGCAAGCTATCTGGAGATCATGAAGGGAATGCGCAGGAATGAGTATGTGGGGAATTTGTAGGGATTTGGGGAAATCCCCACATTTGACTTAGTCTAGGAAAGGGCAGTTTTTTATCTTCTCTCGTGCTAATTCCATGCCCCACACTATCCCTACTTCAACCCCGCGTACTTCCCACATGTGGGGATGGTGTGGGCGACCCGGTGGAGAATGACCTACATTTAATTTTCAGACGAGGGGTAGGTACAGGGCAGACAGCTCTGCGATATCACCACAGATGTGAAGTTTGCTGGACTGTTACTCTTACATGGGGATGGTATGGGGCAAACCACCCACAAGTTTTTTGGGGTTGTTATTCCCAAGTTGGGTAGGTGTGGGGTAGACCGCTCTACAATAGTGCGTGGGGATGGCATGGGGCAGACAGCCCCACAATATCCCTACATATGTGAAATTTGATTCACTTGTTCTGTAAGGTATGGACAATGCAGTATATCATAGGTTGTTTGTTTTCGTAGAAGGATCTGGCACTTTCACTCTATTTATTTAGATTTATTTTATGCGCAGGTCTGGTGTTTGATTGGGTGAGAAACATTATATACTGGACAGATTCAGAAGTACAACAAATAAAATCCTACAACGTCACCTCGAAAGTCGCCACGGTGGTTTTCCAAACAAGAGACTTCTTGGGTCGAATAACGGTTAATCCTTTTGAAAAGTAAGTTTAATAACCTGATTAATGACATGTTGTTTGCATGTCACCGCACAAAGACTTACTGCTCTTATGTTAGATTAACATATAAATGAACTAAATTTTATGGACTACACTATCTCGTAAATCATCCCTTAGCACCTAACGTTCAGACCCGAGAATACGGTAGATTCTCGGACGTAGATTTAGTATCTCAGTTGCGCTTTCATTGCAGAAGGGCGGTGGTTCTCCGGCTTCCTCCACCAACCAAACTGACTTTCACCATATGAGTGAAACAAACTTGTGTGACATTAAGTCAACTCAACACCCCCCCCCCCTCATCGCAGTTGTTTATGTGGAGACTATGAAGTATCCACACGGCCCCTAGCGCCGGCTTAAGCGAAAATAGATACGCCAGCTCGGGATATGTGATTACAGATCAGTTCAAACAGCTCATCTGATGTTAATGGATGAGCATCGTGGACGTCTGATGGAGTAAACGCCTCAACATGAGGTAACCGGGTAAATGCAAGAATACCCAAAGAAACTAAGGTGACATTAGATCTGCCTCAAGGACACAGACCTTCGGCGATGAGAAAGGCTGCCCTCGACAATAAATTATATTTTTTCAACATCTAGCAAGCTGATCTATTGGGTAATTGTAGCCCTCGAATCTTATTGATGATACTTTTTTTTTAAGATTTCTTCAAGATACATTTTATGCATTGAGTCTTTAGCATTTGTAACCAAATTAGCGTTTGATTTTAGTGAATTCAATGTTGTAGCCGTCTTTTCTGGATAGCGCTGAGTCCGGCTCGAATCAAAGCAGGAACTCCCGGGAATTCCTCGATGGAAACGATCGCATCAACTGCTCCGGAAATCCCTTTTGACATTGAATGTGATGTCACCGCTAAGAGGTATGTCCTGACAAATTATTTTCCTACGAAGTATAGGCTACCATCTGCAAATTTTCCTGTAATGAGTGAGTCAGTGAGTGATTGAGTCATTGAGTCAGTCAATCCATCCGAATCCTTTCGTCGGCAAAATAAGGTGAACCATTGACAGTAGAACCTTGGTTTTTGGTATGGAGGAGCATTAGGGGACTATTACCAGCATGTTCTGAGCTGGCCTACTTTTGATAAAAAATTCTGGAAAATTACTAAGGCTTCTGACTTAGGCTGTGCCCATCTTAATATAGGCAGGATTTCAATATGGGGCGTGGGGGATTTCAAAGTGTTCAGTTCACGTCGGAGTCCTGATGCCTACCCTACTTCGTAAGGCCTGTGACGTTAGTCACGCTGTCATGTTATACATGATGATGCATAACTGATGCATGCAAAACATCCGGATCTATGTCATGAAATTGTGCTGTGCTCTCATCTGAATTTCCATATCCAATTTCCTTTTATACTTTCCGCCTTTTACATTCGCTGTAATCGTGGTATGATAATAATATTTGAATCCACATCTTACACTCAATGATCTGTAAAATATAACGCTTGCCAAATATTCAAATGAGGTGTATTTAACCGAAACTGCTTTTTTACCTTATAGAATATTATGGACAGATGTGAGTAGCATACATAGTGTCCCTGAAAACGGAACAGGGGAAAACTGGTGGATTCCTACCATTGGTGAAGACAACCAAGCCCTGGTGTTCTATAAGGTAATATTTTTGGTTTCTGTCCCGGAGATCAGACGTGAAAAGAATGTTTTAGCTACAGTTAATCGAGAACCAGAGTATTTCCCCAAAATCCACCCAAAGTCTTGATGAAAAGTATTCAGATTTATTTTTCATCCCTCAGCACAATTTTAGTATTTTCTTATATTCTCTCCTCTCCGGAGTTTTCACAGAAATCTGGAAAAGCGCATACAACTGAAACATTTCGATTGATTCATACCCGCCTACACTCTCAGCGAAAATTTTTAACACTAATTGAACGCGTAAGTTGAAATAATGTTGTGGAATTAATCAACTGGTCCATTTTGAACATTTATGGAAAGAAAAAGGTACCAGAAATTCCGCAACGCAAAGTATCTCAACAATTGATATATGGGGTTCGGCGGATCTGAACACTAACGTTCACCTTGAGGTCCAAATCAGAACACCATATTGTGTTAAAACTGAAAACTTAACCGTCATATCCTCATGTTCAAAAATAATCATCATATTTGAATACCAATGTTCACAAACGAACACATATTCAGCAACACTTTTGGAACCTTACAGCGTCCGTAAAAATGTTCAGGAGTACACACTTCAGAATGGACATTAATTTTCCAATATTCAGCACTGTGCGACATTTTGGACAATCTATTTAGTTGTGTTTGTTGAGGAACATTTATTTGATGAGCTTGATTACCCTTCAGTGACATATTTCAAGTAAATCTCTTTTCATACTAGTTTTCGTAATTGAACACTTTTACATGTTTGAAAGGTGTTACAAACTAGTGTGCATTTCAGTGTTCAGGATATGCATACTTTTATTGACAGTGTATACCCTCCTATGTACATGTACATATAATCGTGCATATAAGTGAGTGTGAAGCCCCGCCTCTTCTAATGGCACTAATTATGAAAATGAGATCTGCCATTGTGTATATGAGATACACCATATGCGTTTTTTTGCATAACCCCTCGAGCAGTGGATTATGGGTAAATTTAAGATGGCGGCAACGTGGGGTACAAGAAAAGTGACGTTTTTGTCATATTTCTTAACAATTTCTGCTTTTCCGCAATAAAAAGTGGGCAAAAACCATTTTATTTCATATCACAATAATATTTACTAATTTAGCATGCATTTTTTTGTTGAGAAATTGCACAAGTCAAAAATTTGGGAAATCTGAGAGAAAGATCGACCAAAAATGCCGTTTTTGAAAATGACGTCACTGTGACCTCATCAAAGTGGCCATCTTGGAATTCTTGGTAGAGCTTGACCCAAGGGTATGGTGTGGTAAGTTTCAGCCCGCTAGCTCAAGGGGTAAGAAAAATAATTAGCGGGCCATTTCGCCCCCCCCCCCCTCCCCCAGGACAGGTTCCTAAAAGTCCAGGCAAGATAGGGTTAAAGTTCTCGGCGCTGATGATTAGCTGTACACGAGCCATTCCATTCTTTTCTAGCACAAGCATTCGCGTATCTAATTAAACTCAGAATCGTTTAAAGCCTTAAGTCCTGGTCTTGAAATCCCAAGAAATCACATTAGTTTCACACCTGAAATCACTTTATAAAACTCTCGCTCGAATCAGTTTCATTTCGAGGTGAAAGCATTCTGGGAAAGATATTGCGCAACTATTTCTAAAACCTCTGGCGTTGAATGTATGTGGAAACTGAAAAACTCGAAATGTCTTGCAGAAGAACTTGATGCTGAAGGTCACATACCGTACAGACATGTATCCACGTGGGATTTCTCGATTCTCTTTACTACAATCCCTCATAAGGACCTTATTAACCGTCTAAATTCATTAATAGTATCTGTGTTCAAGAAAACTGATCGTAGATATATTATGGTGGAAACCACGAAGCATTCTTTAGCTCTACTACAAACAAGAGATATCATTCATGGGATGTTTCTTCCTTAATAGAGTTACTTGAATTTCTCAATAAAAATATCTGTGTGAAATTTGGCAACAAAATATAACAGCATATAGGTATTCCAATGGGTACGAATTGTGCACTCCTGTTGGCTGACCTTTATCTGTTCTCTTATGAATATGACTATATGCTGGCGCTTTCAAATGCCGATCCATTCAAAGCTCGTTCCTTCTCATTCACCAAAAGCTATATAGACGATCTTCTTGCTGTAGATAATCGCAATATAAATGACGCAGTAAAGGATATATATCCACCTTTACTGGATTTGAAGGAAACTACAGATAGCCCTTCCGGCACATCATGTTTAAACCTATATCTCTATAAAAATGAAGCGGGCCTTCTCTCTCGTCGATTTTATGGCAACAGTGATAATTACAATTTAGACATCGTAAGTCTCCTCTTCTGGACAGTTATATCCCAGTGGGACCTGCATATAGCGTACACATATCTCGCCTAGTAGCATTTGCTAGATCCTGTGTTTAAATGTGACGATTTTAATCAACGTCACAAAACATTGTTGCAGAAAATTATAAAACAGGGCTATACCACCGAGCGCCTCCACTCAAAGTGTATCTAATTCCACTGAACCCGGGGCTAGTGGCCGTATGAACCCATGCACTTCAATATCCTCATGGTGCTCATATGAACAGTCACAATCGAAGCGTGAGTTAGATATATCATTCTCTAGATTAAGAATACTGATCAGCGATACGGATTTGATATTTTTGAAACATCATGATGTCTTTCCGTCATCATTAAACACTGTTGACCTCTTCTCTCTTGTAGGAAACTGGCCTATGTTTATGTATACTATGATTGTCTTTTTGAATTTGGTGCCAATACTGTTACAAGGAATATGGAATAGGTCTTTGAATTATGAACACGGATATTCTTCAATGGACGACGGCTGAATTCTGAATGACGGACCAGATGCTTGTAATCATTACCTTTGTTCAACACGAGCCCTTAAAAGTTTACTAACCTGTGATGCCGCTTCCGATTTAAGCCGATCAAACGAACGTATTCAAACATGCAATTGCAAGCCTGCGTCCACGATTCACTCGGTTAAAACTGTAGCTAAATGGACAAAGTAACACTTTTGCCCAAGTTCTTTTCAGCTTAGCTGGCTCCATTGTGATCAGGATACGGAATGCACATAAAACACAACAGAAACTTCGAAAATGTACCACGTATAAAATAAATACAGACAACAGAGCTTCCTCTCACATTCCAATGAATCAGAAGCTCCCACGGTTACCCTTGATTTGTAAATCCAGCACAGTTCGCATCTACAACCGTTTGCAAAACAATTTGACTAGATTGATGTGAAGTATGTGCGTTAACCTTACAGGCCGGGGGAAACCCACTTCCCGCACCAAAGTTTCTATACTATCTCCGCAACGACAAAAAATTAAGAGCTCACACTCTCTGACTTTATAGTTTATCATATTGGGGTTAATTTGAGCCTATTTGCATAACCCCCGAGGAGATTTTGATTTCTTCAAAATTTCTGATTTTCCGCTATGAAAAATGGGTAAAAACTGTTTTATGTCACATCACATTACTATTTACTACTTTATCATGCACTTTTTTGGAGAAATTGCATCAATGAAAAATTGGGGAAAAATCTGACGGAAAAATCGACCACAAGATGCCGTTTTTGAAGATGACGTCATTGTGATGTCATCGAAGCGGCCATCCTGGATTTTTTTTATAGAGCTCGACACAAAGGTATAGTGTGGTAAGATTCAATCTCCTAGCTCGAGGAGTAAGAAAAGTAATTGAGCCTTTGACAGATAAGAAAAAACAGGCCAGATAGGGTTAAGCTGAATAAATCAGATCGAGTGGCAAAACCTTTTGTTGCTTTTCGCGTCGGTGTATAGCCGGGCTGATCAAATCTGGTCAACTTTGAGTCTAGTAGATCTAAGTTCTTGTCGTAATTTCTCACATAAATTGTAATGCATTCATTGCATGGTAGTTCATTTATAGTGTGTTCAGCGGATAGTTGTTCAGCAAAACCCACGCTAGACTCCCCGCTTACTAAGGTGGCTCTATACAGAAATATCTTGAGAGGCTGCTGTGAAAAGGCCTATGTTTGGGGTCTTGCTCAGAGAAGGTCATAAACACAGAGCCTATTCATATTTCATATATCAAAATTATTCTATGTATCTCAGAAATATTTCGAGGCAAAAAGATTTGAGTGTTGAAAAAAATGATTTACTCACTGACCTGTATACAGCAACAACAACAACACTGACATGTGGGCTCATTTTCCCGCAAAATACATCAACTTCAGCTGACGGCTCAGGTATCCACTACGCAAATGAGATGTTTATATTCACCACAACTCTTGTCAAGTAACTCCAGTACCTTTAAAAAAGTGGGCATTTTTTGCTCATCGCCAGCATGGTTTTAATGTAATCTGTCATCAGTCAGTTACAAAAATGGCGCCCAGATAATAGCCTCGTTCCAAAGTGCATGATGTCATCACCAATTCATCACTGAATCTCATAATTTTTATTTTAATTCATCCATTCTGATTTTCTATCAACCTTTAGGCTGAATTCATATCATTATAATCTGACAAAAATGGCATATTCAATTATAAAATCAAGTTTTGAAGTGAATTCCGGTCTGTCACCTCTATAAACATTGGGATACTCCCTCGTTTTTTGATCCCTCGTTTTTTGAACGAAACAGTGAAAGCCACCCTTATAGAACAGAAAAGTTGTTCTCAAATATCTCCTAATCTATTATGCGAATAAAGCAGGAAATTCTCAACAGTTTGGTGTATCTGGCATCGAAATCGGTTAAAATCTCATCGCAATATTGAGTATTCCCTACCGGCCCCATATCGTGGATTTTCGCCAATCAACGGTACTCATTTAGAAATACCATTATCCTAACATGAAATCATGTATTCATGAATACATGTAATGCAAGTACATGTACATGTTGCAGAGAAAATCTACCAGGGTCTAATTATACAGAATAATCCATGAACAAAAGAAAATTATAAGCCTGAATTACGTGTACATGTACATGTAACAGACATAAGTTTATACATGTATTGTGAAGTCACAACACAAGCCATTTTGTTATGACGTCACGTCATAATAGTATATTGCAACAATGTAAGTGCTATGATGTCATTCACAGAGATGACGTCACAGGATAATGCAGCCAATGTACCATAAGCCATCAACTGTTCAAGTATACATGTACTGAACATTGTATAGAGGAAAATCATATAATATGAATTGTATTCACGGTGAAGGTCGGAGTACGGTAGCCATTTCACAATGGGACATAAAATGTGAAATATACAAGTATTAGTTTGTTACATGTACAGGTACTCTGTCAGGCTAAAAGGGTTAGGTGGTGGTGAGGTGAGCACCATTACAAACGTCACGGGTTACTGGCATGTGCCAGGGTCAGCTAAAGGGCAAATAATTGAAAGGGGGGCGTGGAATTCACATCACACACAGAATACATGTAGATTCAGGTGCGGCTTTATACATACTTGTGAGAGGGGGAGAAAGGAGCAAAAGATGGCCATTAGGTACTATAGTTATAAATGGACAATTTCTAAAAGAACAAGTTCTCCGAGTCTGTGGGCAGTAAATACTTATTTTTTGCCTCGAAAATCAACTCGAATTATAGGATATTTATCCGTGTCTTTAGTACGGTAACATACCACACATGACAGCCATGCTCATCAGAAAAAAGCTAATTAGTGTTCTGAGCAGAAAGTCTCTCGGTTTGTGTAAAATCTGTCATACACATTTGTCATGTTGAAACGGTCATATTAGGAATTCCGAACTACGAAAGGAAATCTCAAATTTAGATACAACCAGATAAAGCTCACATGTTGCTCAAATATAGAGTTTATGTTTAGTCAAGCTTCATGTGGCGAGTGGGATGGGTAACCTGAGGGGGGGGACTGGGGGGGAGTGGGGAGACAGTGTTTTTCTCATTTTTCCACAAAATACATCAACGTCAGCTGACGGCTCAGGAATCCACTACGCAAATAAGATGTTTATGTTCACCACAACTCTGTCAAGTAACTCCAGTAGCTTTAAAAAAAGTGGAAATTTTTTGCTCATCGCCAGCTTGATTTTAATGTAATCGGTCATCTGTCAGAGTTACAAAAATGGCGCCCAGATAATAGCCTCGTTCCAAAGTGCATGATGTCATCACCAATTCATCACTGAATCTCATAATTTTTATTTTAATTCATCCATTCTGATTTTCTATCAACATTTTAGGCTGAATTTATATCATTATAATCTAAAAAATGGCATATTCAATTTTAAAATCAAGTTTTGAGGAGAATTCCAGTCTGTGACCTCTATAAACATTGAGATACTCCCTCGTTTCTTGTACGAAACTGTGAAAGTCATCCTCATAGAACAGAAAAGTTGTTTTCAAATATCTCCTAATCTATTATGCAAATAAAGCAAGAAATTCTGAACAGTTTGGTGTATCTGGCATCGAAATCGGTTAAAATCTCACCGCAATATTGAGTATTCCCTACCGACCCCATATCATGGATTTTCACCAATCAACGGTACTCATTTGGAAATACCATTATCTTTACATGTATTCATGAATACATGTAATGCAAGTACATGTACTTTTTGCAGAGAAAATCTACCTATCCTGGTCAGAATGAATTTGCCTGGCTGCACCAGACCTACAAATGAACTCGGTTACTATTTTATCTGCAACAGTGGATGATTCCTGGTTAGGAATGGCTTACCCTTCTACCCATTTGGTAAAATAATCACTTACCAAAAGAATGTATTTATTCCCCGAGTTAGATACTGGAACAGGTCCCAAAATGTCTGTGGCCAACCGTTCCATTGGCATACCAACTCGATACTGTCGTAATGGAGCTCTTGGTCTCATATATTTAATTAAGGTTACTAGAATACTGCACTAATGCAGAGACTTGGTAAAGATAATAGAGTAATATTTAAAAAAATATTTGCTGATAATATATCTTTTATTATATCGAAAACGGCACATTCTGCCAAAGGAAACCTACTAATATCCGGTCCCTTCTTTCCCGCCGCCTTGGCTTCGTAATAGAATTCCCGCCGGACCAATCGCAAAGTGTGATGAGTTATTCACTTACAACTGATCAAATACAAACAGCAAGAATCGCAACACGAGATTTTCATTTGTAATATACCTAACTTCTGTTTTATGGATGAATAAACCGAGTGAATATGAGTATGATGAGCTTAGAGTACCATCCAGTCAAGTTGTGCTTCTGTCTTAATTATAGACTCCGCTGTCTGATATGTTGTGATGACATGTAAAAATGCTTCTGTCTGTTTCTGTCTATTGAATTGAATTGAATTTTATTCACCAATGAATCAATAATTATAAACTTGATATCAGTGGCTTCAACATAAAACGACATTGTAATTCAAGAATAGTTAATAAGTTAGCAAGTTATCTAAATTGGCGGGATTAAAACCCCTTGGGGCTTGTTCTATCCCTGCGTGGAGTAAAGCAAATATGAAAATAATAAGCATACATCGGCGAAATAAGGAACAGAAGAATACACAAAAAAGTTCTATGTACACATAATTATCCGCGCACAGATTGTGATGTAAGTCAGTTTTCGATCAGGTATGTTTTCAGTTTAGATTTGAATAATGATATTGATTTAATTGCTTTGAATGGAGGAGACAGTTTGTTCCACTCCCGAGGTCCCGTAGTTTTAAGTGTATAAAATGACAAATTAGATCTATAAAAGGGTCTGTATAGATTACATTGTTGTCCTCGTGTTTAGTAGTGGTGAACATCTGATTGTTTAATAAAATAATCCTGGAAGCTTTCTGGTAGCAATTCAGGATGATGAATACATTTATGGGTGATTAGAAGACAGGAATAAAGATTTAATTTGTCTATAATTATTGATCATTCCTCTCGCCATAATTAGTCACACTTTTAGTGTTTTCCTATACGGATTGAGCAGATAATTACGTATGAAGGATACTTATTTTTTAATCTGAAAGTCATACAAATCGAAAATCATGTTGGGATACTTTCAAATATTTAAGTGAAGAGATCCAGTATATAGATATGAATAACACTTTGTTAAATTTGATTCCAAATCCTCATCGACATTAGGTTTCTTACATACAGCAAATTTTCCAGCAAAATGTAATATGTCATCACTGAATAAAAATTTATATAACGAACGAAAATGTAGAATGCACGCTTTCCACACACCCCTTGCTTTACTCGCGGAATATAGATCTAATCAGTCTTATGGAGCTGACTACACAGACTGCCATCCAAAAGAAACTGGGTGAATGAGACAGAAAGTTGACTTTGGAGGTTCGAGCTATGTCACATTTCCAAATGTTAACTACCCATCCTTTCCGCAATTATTATTACAATAATCTTGTCCGTCGGAGTGAATAATTTTTGTTACATATGGTTGTATATATTGGAGGCAAGATTGTCGGAAGCGGTACGGCAGATACGGCCATGGCCGTACCACTTTTGCGCAAAAAATAATAATAATAAAATAAAATACGAAAGAAAGCGAAAGAAAGCAAAAAAAACAAAAAAAACAAAAAAAAAACGAAGAAAGAAAGAAGAAAACACAAAATAAAAATCAAACTAGAAATGCAAGCAGTTTGAATAAGACTGATCGGTCCAGAGCGCCATTGAATTTGTTAGCGTCTCTGAGCACCGACAAGCCCTCTCGGGACAATTTCGATTGTGCAAAGAAACATGTACGTTCATATGCATAATGCCGGTTGATGTTCACGTTATTTTATCAACGAAACAAGAAATTAATTTTCTTCAATCGAATTCCATTGTTCGCTTGTCCAGTGTGTCAAAGGCCCACATGCTATAGGTTGTTTCTGGCTGCATAGTACCTATGCTGTATCATTTGAACACACTTTTTACACTGTTCCGATGTATATCCTATCGGGAACAAAACACTGCTCAGATGCTCTCTGTGAGCGCCATTTGGTGACATTTTGTGACATTTTTTTTGTTTTTTTTTTTATAAAAAGCGCTAACGCTGCGAGGGGGTACCACCCTCTCAGACTCCCCTGCTGCTTGGTTGTTTTGCTCATTGGCGAATTGGTCCTTCACTGTCTCGCAGGCCCAGTGGAGTGTTGGAAATTGGAAGTGGGGCGAGGGGTCCAATGAGGGCTTTAGCTCCCCCCCCATAAATCTGCCGCAAGTACTTCGTTCTCCAAGTAATTCCCTGCAAGTAACTGTAATAACTGACGGGATACATGGGTTTTCTCACATTTTGTTTACTTTTTACCTCCCTTGTTCATGAGATAATTTATTGTTAGCAGTCATGGCTCGTTATAAAATCTACGCCAGCTTTTTTATTTCAGAAGTATAGCTAGCTAAATTATGAATGTGAATGGCGTTACTTCTGCAATGAATTAATTAACACCCCATTACCCATAAGAATTATATCGGTTACGTCTACACAATGTGTCTAGGTTACGGTACTTTACTATACAGGGTTTTTTTTTGTAAATCAGCATCGCAGAAAACCAACATCGATTGCGTCTTCATGGTAAAAGGGCTAGGAAAGAAATAAAAATACACTTCCATGCAGAGTGATTTTATTCGCCAGATATCACTCAGAACGCGTCTCCGGCGATTTAGACCCTATAGCTTCCGGGGCCTAGTCGGCCCCTGGACCCTCGCCTAAAGTGCAATGATAGTGGCTGTACCACTTTGAATTAGCTTTCGACGCCCTTGAGAGGAGATTATTTTTAAGCTTCAGCGTAGAAAAATGCCGAGTACAATTAAATATATGTCTATAAACACGAGGTATGATAACTGACCCAAGTCCGTGTTTATCAAACACAGCTTGTTGTTTTCTTTATCTGTCCAGTGTGAGCATTGGCTCATTGAGCATTCGCAGCGTGGTCACGCACATACAAATTAGATAACAACATTTTTTTTATTTCTAGCATGATGAGATAAGATTTCTTTAAATCTATAATTGTTACTCTTTATCTATATTATAATTATCCCATAATTATACGAAACCTGAAAAAAAAATGGCTGTCTTAATAAGGGTCACCGTAGAATTGTCATCAACGTAATTTTATGGTCATGGAATTGTTCTTGTCACTTTCGTCGTGTGATTCATCTGTATTATAATACCGTAATCAAGCATCTCCTGACATTTTGAAGCGGACTTGCTTTTGGTGTAAATTGAAAATCCCACTCTACGAAATTTGATCTGCTTTGAAATGTGCTACATGTTGTCTCAGTGATAATAGATGAAAACTGTACATTGAGAAGTGCATGTCATTTTAGATTTTATCTGTTTAAATTGTTGATCATGTATCTAAGAACAGGCTAGGGCAGTAATAATAAATCATAAAATATGAAATAGCATTGTCTTGAGATTTTATCATTTACCGTGTTTTATTCGTTTTCTTGCTGAAGTAACATAGTAAATAATATGTGTTGGGGGTTTTGTCTCTGGGGCTTTGTCCGTGGGTGTTTTTGCCGGTGGGGATTTGTCCGTGCGGGGTGTTGTCCTACACACGATTCAATATTTGTATTCAGCCAGGGTGAGACTGTTTATTTTGCGTTGTGCAACTTGATAAAACACTCCGTCGTCATGCGCGCTTGTATACCCCGAACCTCTGTCAGACGAACGATCGTGTCAGACAATTTCGGCACACGACATTTCAGCACTCGATATTTTGGTTAGCCATATTCCGGCAGACGACATTTTGGCACGCGACATCTCGGCACCAAGTGAAAGGCACGCCATTTCGGCACGCGACTTTTCGGCACCGTCTTCTCAGGCCAAATAAAGCTAAAAATAAAAATGCTCACATTCTTTTTGTTACATATATTTAATATATAAACAGACCACATTATGTACCTCAATACTTGAAGTTTTTCTTTTGCTTTGTGAAACCATGCCTTTCTAAATCAAATACATATGTGGAAAAGTCGCAGGTATTCGCGGCCGAATTACAACACATATAACGGAAGTGGGAAGAGGTGCCGACATCCTGACTGCGTCATATGACTTCACAGAATAGTCTTCTGGTAAACTTATTCTAAAGCACATACCAAGAATCTAACGATTCGTGACATGCGTTGTATCTCAGGTACGCTTTTATTGTACCTATTCATGTGGCAACTTGGATGACATGAGCACACGGCCCCTAGCAACGGCATAAGCGGTATTAGATAGAAATCTAGAGAGCTATGATGGAAATGCTCTGACAACTCGTATACTGGTAATTGGTGAGCTGTTTCGCTGTGACAACTCGCACAACTTTGGAACATTTAAAATTGTCTGTTTATATGTTGATAATATGTTGAAAGATGTGAAAATCTTAATTTTCAGTGAAATTTGGCATGTGGCAAATAGGTGCCAAAATTGCGCGCGCCGACATGTGGTACTCTTCACTTTGTGCCGAAATATCGTGTGCCGAAATATCGCTTACTGAAATATCGCATGCCGAAATGTCGTGGATTCGTTCTTTGCCAGGGCTGTTCCACCAAGCGCCTCCACTTAAAGTTTCTCAAATTTGGCGATACTTATCGCATGCTGATAGCAAAATACGAACGTAGCGTGCAAGATCTATGGCGCTACGTTTCGTAACATGTGTCTAATTCCGCTTAACCCGGGGCTAGGGGCCGTATGAGCCCATGTACTTCAAGATCCTCATGGTACTTATATGAACAGTCACAATCAAAGCGTGACTGAGATACATCATTCTTTAGATGACGACTTTACAACGAATATTATGGATTAAGAATACTGATCAGCGATACGGATTTGATATTTTTGGAACATCATGATGTCTTGCCGGCATCAGTGAAAACTGTTGACCGCTTCTCTCTTGCAGGAAACAAGCCTATGTTTATGTATACCTTTGTCTTTTTGAATTTGGTGCTAATACTGTTATATGGAAATGGAATAGGTCTTTGGATTATGGACGCGGATATTCTCTACTGGACGACGGCTGGATTATGAATGACGGACTAGACGCTTGTAATAGTTTATTCTATACGCGTATAGTTAGACACAGCAATCTACATATCTATATAATCGTTGCCAGCATGTTACTTTTCTGCGAGCTTGTTCATCTGATGTAATACACAGGTCCAATTTGCAGAATAAGCAAATAGAGAACAGAATAAAATGTGTGGCCAAGTGTAAATCACCGAGCTTAAAGAATTTGAATCATCTAGTGTTTACACAACAACATACAGGGGGATTAGTTTGTATCAGCACATGCTGAACGGTGGTAGCTCCATATAACGTCATACTATTTAGCCTTTATATCAAATTCATGGATCGTCTGGTCACAACGTACATTATCTTCCCAAAATATTACGGTTTTTACAACCGCGTGAACTTTCAACATTAACATATCACTTTTAGAATGACAAAGGATTTCGAATGTTCATTTCATCGCAATAGAGAATTTCTTCGACGGTATACTGGTCTTGTCCATTACTACGGGCTCTTACTCGAGCAAAGTCTTTCGATAGCAATCGTTGTCTTTTGTTGCCAAATGTTTATTCTCATGTAAGTCATGTTCAGTTCCACTGCATTCGTCCAGGAGTTGGTCAGATTAGAAAACACTCAAAGCACCCAGCACGACAGACCGCGACGTCAAATTTATCACAGCTGTCAATTCGAGGATTGAGTTTGTGACGATAGGATTGTTGTGTTTCGAGCCGAAACAATAAATAAAATTGCTTACATGTGTTCCTCCCCACAGAAGTGGATTCCCACTCTCCAATTTTCGATCCCAACTCTTCCGCGTCTTTGTACTGGGCCTCGAAAGAAAAGAAAAAAATGTCTTCAGAGGGAACTAAAAGCGTATGTTTTCTTCAATGGTCTCCAATAGTTCAGTGTTATCAAAACGACAATTAGACGGTTTAAGGGGGGTATCATTGAAAACTGTTGACCGCTTCTCTCTTGCAGGAAACAAGCCTATGTTTTTGTATACTATGATTGTCTTTTTGAATTTGGTGCTAATACTGTTATATGGAAAATGGAATAGGTCTTTGGATTATGGACGCGGATATTCTCTAATGGACGACGGCTGGATTATGAATGACGGACTAGACGCTTGTAATGCCACTATACCTCTTTTCATAGAATCGCAAGTGATCTGATTACTAAATAGGCAATACAGTTGGTAGCCAATATCATATACCAAAATGTTCCCCAAACCTGGCTGAATGTGAATATGACACCCCTTTGAACAAACAATATAAATTGGAGAATATAATTACAGAAACAAAGCGGCTCGGCATTGCCAGCAGAAGTCAATAAAGAATAAACACACACTCTTGAAAGATGGTCCTAAAAATTGTATGAAATCACTGCTACAACAAAGACTATGGCAGAAAAGAAAATTCTATCGGAGAGTATTTTTAAAAGATTTTTTATCATTTACTATGTCGAAATAATTGTCCATGGCAATGATAATTCATGTTAGCCAATATAAAGGCCAGTCCAAAGCTGTGTAGAGCTATCCAGGACAGACCTGTGTGTCACACTTCTGTCACCAACCTGTGTTAGTTTGTGAAAGCTAATACATCTAAACCAGTTTGTGCAGTCTGTGAAATGACCTGGATTCTTTCTATTCAATCCCCAACTGCCCATTGTGGTCTATTCATTCACAGCCTGCTGTGAATGTGCCAGGTTCTAAAAGAAGCTGCATAATTAATTGCCAATGTCTGGTACACACAATTTCTAGACTAAGACAATCACTGAAGAAGTAAAAAAAATATTTATATATACTTCCCAAATCATATTTCATATCTAACATAGTCTTTGTTTCAGAACATACTATACAGAATTTTCTTAACTGCTTTTCAACAGTGTGTGTTTAATATTTCTGTACTTCTGCTGGCAGTCCCAAAAACCATTGTTTTTGTAATTATATTCTCTAATTTATATCATTTGTTCAAAGAGGTGTCATATTCACATTCAGCAAGGTTTGGGGAACATTTTGGTATATGATATTGGCCATCAACTGTATTGCCTATTTAGTAATCAGATCACTTGTGATTCTATGAAAAAAAAGTATAGTTGCATATGTCACCCCCTTAATCTGAAGAAATCTAACACGAACCGTACAGAAAGAAATTTTGTACTATTGAACAGATGAACAGTGAGATGAGGCATGCCCATTCTATTATACCTTTGCAGAAATATGTCACAAATATCGGACAATGCTAGGTTCTAACCACGTTCGATCGGTTCTGTGTGGAATGATGTATTCTTTCGAGAAGTGTGACTGGGGGAATTGTAATCCAAATTACCTTACAGGGCGATCTGAATAGAGGGATGTGCATGTCGTATTGTCGAATAATTGTGTTCGTCGAGAGATAAATGGAATTTCATGTCGTCTTATATGGATTACATGTCGGTGTATCATTGCCAAAAATTGCGTTACACCTTATCAAGAATGTCAATTTCATCTGTACGAAGCTCACTTCGCAGGTTTGTAAAGTCGAGTAATTGTGAAGGTGGAATCGAACCCGCAGTGCACGTCTTGGGATGCCTTGGTGTAGTTCATGGTGCCCCAGACAGTTGTCATTCTTTCAAATGTAAAGGGGCAAATTCTGGACAAAGCTTTTGCTACCCTGAAATGAACATCCGACGATGGTTCTAAAAGTCAACGGCTATCTATGAAAGCCACGCTCAACTAAGAACCATAATATGGCGAATATTTTTGTTACATGCAGAAAAAGGCAGACCAATAAATCGGGATATGATCTTTCCACACCAAAATCACAGGTCATATAATAATTTCCCCTCGTTTACTAACAAATTAGTTTAGCGACCTACAATTGAAATTAATATTACTTTTCATCCCGAGTATAGAAACATTATATACTACACTATGGAATAGAGTTGTATTTACTAAATATGATGGAATGAGTACAACTTTCCAAAATAATATATAGAAAATAAACTTCCAATTGATAAAATATATTATATATGCCCTTGTTATATGTAATACGTAATGAGCTATCCTTCTCAATACATGGGCAATATACATGTACAAGGAATCTCATCTATTTAATACATTTTCAAGGAAAGGATGGGCCGAATTTCAGTGCATATATAACCAGACATCGAAATTAATTGATTTCAGAAACGAAAGAAGTTAAGAGTTATCGGGGATCCTAGTCAAGAAGGGCTGATTGGCAAGGCTTTGGTGTGAGACCTCCCATTGCATGAAAAGGTAATATCCTGGACAAAAGACAGCCAGTACAACTTGCAGCAGATCCTTTGTCTTATATTTCGTGAGTCTTACACCAAATCATTGCCGGCTGGCGGCTGGGGCAGATTGAACAGTTGGTCGTTGCAAGTTTTGACAGACAAGACAAAGACCAGATAAGGAAAGGAAATGCCCGTCCGGATCGCTATAAAACACCACACCTAATGTAGCCCGTCAGAGTCTGTCTCCATATTTCGTGTAAGCAACTGAATACTTCCATTTATGGGTCTGTAGACTCACACGCCCATAAATGGAAGTATTTAGTTGCTTGCTTTTGTGTTTTCTTGCCCTCAATCTCGTGTGGCAAATGTACTTTTCATGGTTAGCTATCAAAGCGACCGTTCCGAAATGTGGGCAACGATTTGGTGTAAGAGTCACGAAATATAATTGACAAAGGATCTGCTGCAAGTTGTATTATCAGTCTTTTGTCCAGGATATTACCTTTTCAATGGGAGGTCTTACACCAGAGCCTAGCCGAAATGTGCCTTTCGACAAGAACCGTAGTAATGGACAAGACCAGCACATCGTCGAAGAAATTCTCTATCGCGATGGAATGAACATCGGAAATCCTTTGTCATTCCAAAAGTAATATGCTAATGTTGACAGTTCACGCTGTTGTAAAAACCGTAATAAACTTCACCCTGTTTGCCAATCGACCGACTGAGGGATGAAAATCATGATTACAGAAACACGTGATTATCTTACAATAATATGAACAATTACATGCATATCTTAAAACTTGTTCCTCGTAAAGGCTCGAGAACGGTTATAAGTAAATTATGTGAAATTACGAATCTTATGTCTTTCATATGCACATTTGGCCATGAATTTTAAATTACCGCTGTATGTTTTCTTAGTATTGCCGTATTTTAAAATAGAATCTTTCGTGAAATGTCGTTCCAATTAAAATACAGATATTAATAATAAACAAGTTATCAACAAAGTATTTTTGACTCTTCTCTGGAACTTCTGACGGTAATTATTTAAATTTAATTAGAACGGTCAATAAGTTGTGTGTGTGTTGAAGAGGGGTATTCGCCATGGATGACCGGTAGTATTCGTGTTTGGGACTCTTTTAGCTTGACTGAGCCGTGGACTTTCAACATGCATTTAGATAGGCCAAATGGAAACATTTCGCTGTAAAAATCAAACCCCGCTAATTTGAAGTCTACTATTTTAGTATTTACCCCCAAAAACTTTGCCCACATACTGTAAATTCAGAAATTTATCATCTGTGCATCGAAATCCTGATAGGCCCATTTACCCTTGGGTTAAGATCAACGGCAAATCTCTGAGAGGAAGGCCAACAGATTGACAGTTACCTGCGTTGTCCGTTCTGTCTTATACAGTGTTGTGAATAATTAATTTATGCTTATACAGTGATGTGAATGAGTACCCATGTTGTGAAATATGGAATTTCTTAGCCACCATACAATTGCATAAAGTTCGACTTTTCAGTTACCAATTTTATATAATTTGTAATACATTATGATGTGGTCTGATTTCAAGTTCAGTTTGTTTTGATTAAGCTATTTTCGAGATTCCATTTCATGACCTTTTACGTCAGGTTTTTGTAAAACAGTTATAAACTTCAGTTTTATGGGATAATATAGAGAATGGTTGTGTAACTGCACTGGAATTGTACTTTGTGAATCCCGAATTTGATGTGCGTGTTTAGATAATGAGACAGCATAGCGGGAAGTCACAACTGCACTGAAGATTTGAAGAGTGAGCTTCGAGTTTTCTTGACCCAGTAATGTACGTACTAGCATTGCATATATAGAAATGACCGACGTGTACAGGCAGACATCATGTCTCGATGAAAGATGTACTATCTCCAGTTTTGAAAGACATTTACGAATGACCTGATGTTAAAGAAGCTGTGTTGGTCTGCCTGCCGAATGCCGCCGATCATTCCTAAGTTAGGTGGAATGAATTTACAATAAATCAGCTTAAGGGTATACTAGCCTGACTCCAACCAGGAAAAAAATGGCCGACTCCTGGGACAGTGTGTCGGCGAAAGTGGAATTATATTGATATTGGTATCATTTATTCACCATCCAAAAATACAACATATATGAAGAAAAAAGCAGAAGCTACAATATATCACATAGTATGAGTTCCGTAAATATTAGGGTGGCGGGAGAAAACCCCAAAGGGCTTGTTATATCCCAAAGAATAAACAGAAAAGATGCATTGATTCAATCTCTAAGATGTTTGTGTGAGGCAACGAATTACAAAGTCTTACAAACAAAGCATAGTGGTAGAAAGTGAATAAAAGATTAATATGATATTGGACTATGTATTTACTCATTATTATATTAGATATGGCTAATATGTGCAATGGTTATGATGATAGTAGAAAGGCTTTAAGAAGGTATTTAAAATGAGAAATTGATATGCAAATTTGTAGATGGGAGGGCAATTTATTCCATTCCCTAGGAGCCTTAGGGATATTAGGAGCCATTCCATATGACAACATCTCAATGTTGAACAGTGTAAATTTCACAGAATACTAACCGTATCACCAGCAAAATAAAGACATACAAACACAGAGGAAACATACAAATTATTATAAAAGCCAAGCAGTGAAACATGTCGGATTTGCCGTACACCGCAACTTACTTATAGTCATCAATTTGCACCTATCAAATACATAATAATCTGAAACTTGGATTGAACAAATCACGATTGTCCAAATATCACACCTAAACATTGGTAGGGATTATGTAGATGGCTTTGAAAATTGACTACTTCTGCAGTGAGCGGCCATTTTGAATTTGAGAACGCGTGTGACTTAAGGCCTTTGCGATGGCATCCATATTTGACAGTGGCCAAAATGTGGTAAATGTGAACTGAGGGAGAATGCCAGTTATTGGAGTAAAAGAGTGACCATGGTGAACCTGTAAGTTCTCCAAGTATCACAGCTTATGATATCACTGAAAGAAGAACTTGTACACTAAATTGGAAATAAAAATCTCACCTGTTGCTTTGATGACTTTTTGCCATGACCACAACTTTTGAAGACTATGAAATATACTGAACTACACAAAAGTATCTTCCTCCAATCAACAACTTTGACATGGGCAAATAAAATCAGGCTGTCAAGTGTTGTGCTATTTAAAGAAGAATTTACTAGATTTCTGAATATATCCAAATTACAGCAGGGAAGGCAGCCATTTGTGAAAGTTGCCGGACTACTTTGAAGCAGGCATAAAAAGTATGGTGGGCAATAAAACCCATAGTGTTTTAGTATTGTTAAGGAATGAGAACACGCATCTTCAGGAATGCTTCACACCTCACATGATCCAATTGGACCAAGGATGGCCCGCCTCAAGCCCAAAACATACAATCCAAGATCCCTCCACTACTCTCCAAATGTGACGTCATCCATTCCATCAACCATCCTCATTTCATCCTCCCTATACCTGTAACATTATCCCTTATTTCCCCCTCATTTCCCTATACCTTTAACATTACGGCCATTTCTCACCCACTATAACAATATGGGCCTAAACGCAAATGCCGGGGTTTTTGTGGCTACAAATGTAGCCACATTTTGTAGCCACATTCAATCCCTATAGAGAAATGTAGCCACATTTTGTGGCTACATTTCTCTATAGAGACTGTAGCCACATTTAATTGAAACATTTCACTGTCATAATAAGCTACTGAAAGCTTCGACAAAATGATTTAAAACCCTTTTTTACAAACATCGAAAGTCATCGTATGCACAGAAAAGTGAAGTTACTCACGGCCGTTCAGTTCAAAACAGGAACTTACCTCGGCATGTGCACTACACTAGATGGAAACATGGTTTGTTCTTGTTCACTGTTTAGTTAAACAAGTATTGATGGGAACTATTTATTATATAAATCGTTCAGGATTTGTCTAAAACGTGGTCTAAATCGCCGAAGAATATTCCACCATCTTCGAAAAGGCGAAATGCAGACGACCCAACCTTTGTTAAGCAAGCTGTGATTGGCCGAGTTGCTTCACCAAATCCCCGCCTGTACCAACCGGTTAGCCAATCGCTAACCTCGTTTGCGGGGGCGCGGCTTTATGGAACAACAACGACGAAATATCGGCATGCGATGGATTTATATTCGTGAATAGTTTCCATCCATACAGTTATTTTTTCCAATAAAAATTCGATGTTATAGGATATAATACTATCATAATCATATACTAATTCTGCGACAGGCCTGCGGGTTCCGAAAAAGCCGTTATCAATCGGTAAATGCGAGGTGAGTGCAAGGCCTGGACAAATACCGATATTTTTCTTATTCTTGGAGTTCGTCTGCATAGAAAGTGGCTACATTTACAGACTATTCTTGTTTGCCGAGCTATTTCAGTTTCTTATTTATCATAAAAAAGACATTACCTAAAATGTGGCTACACTCTCTATAGAGAAATGTAGCCACATTTTGTAGCCACAAAAACCCCGTCATTTGCGGTTAGGCCACAATATCCCTTATTCTGAGCTCCATCATTTTCCCTATACCTACAACATGGCCCTGCACAGTTTATACTAATAGATTTGCCCTTTCCTTACTACTCGTCTGTCTCGGAAGTAGAAGTCTGCCATCCTGATGGTAAGACCTTGAATAGCCTCAGTTGATCCCACCGATTCCACATCATTTTCTTCAGTTGGCATGGCATGACCTGTAATACTATTACCACTGCCAACTGGCCTTCCACCGGCACTACCAAATTTTCTCCTGTATCTTCTATGTTTGCGATCCATAATATCACGAAAAACTATTGACTGATTCACAATTTCCTCCAACAGTACCCCACGTGTAACATCATGCACCAACAGCCCACCATACACGTGGTTTTCCACAACAAAATTGAATAAAACTAACCAACTATTTTTGACATATAACATGATAGAGATTAGTTCGTAATATAAAATGAAATATCCATGTGCTAAATGTCATAATTTACTTGTAAGTTTAAATCTCGTAGCATTTTGTACACCGTCTTGAAATGTACATACCTTACGTAACACCACCATCAAACCCCAAATCAGTCCAAGGAAAAAGCACAGAATCTAATTTTATTCCTGTCCGATCGTTGATCAGAAGACATATAAACGTGCACAATTACATGTAATACTAATCCTCATCAGTTGTTCATAAATCGTCATTGTATTTACCCGTAAATCTGAATTTTTCTTCAACTGTCATACAAGAACAATAGACCCGCCGGCGAATTACCACAGTGGGAGCCATTGCGCCGGAAGTAAGAAGTTCAGCACCTATGTTCAAAATTTAATTCATTAGACTTTTTCTTCTAACGTCAAAATATTTCGTTTTATGCATTATAAAATATTTCACTATTTAGTACAGGCTTATTTCCTTTTTAATATTACATCCAATGACGTGTTCTTCTTCCCGAGCGCTGCGGAGGAATGTTTAGCACTTCCGGTTACGTTGGTGCAGGAAAAATCGCGGTGATGTCCTGGTAAATATGATAAATCTTGCAACATTACGTTTAATAGAAACCTTTCAGACCGAGTAATCACTGTTGCAGGGACCTCAGGTTGTTATCATCGAAAGATGTAGCATTTCCCATCTTTCTACGCTTAGAAATATCCACATTTGTTCTATGTTTACAAGATCACCGTTTCCAACATGTTAGTTGTATTCACCTTCATATGATGCGGGAAAATCGAGTTTTATTCGCGCATGTCAAACCTAATATGTTCATGTACATTTACATCATTCTTTGAACGTCTGTTAGTTGAAAGCGATATTTCATATTTTGGCAAATTCTTTTGCGTCATGTTTTCATAATTACACCACAAATATTTTTCTCAAAATTTTCAAACTTTAATTACTTGGGATTTCATGACCAATAATTATATTGACATTCAAATTTTGACTATTTTATACCCCCTTTATCTCTTTCGCAATACTGTTGTTGTTGTTACCACTGATATGTGGATGCCTTCGCAAAGGCCTTAAGTCGTCTGTGTTTGGACATGTGTATCATTACAATTTCGAGTTGACAGATATTCGAAGGGTGTGAAAAGGAAACCTAACGTGATTAGGAACCATAATACGTACTGTGGTAAATTGAAATTTGTTGTTGGCCAAGGAAATCCAGATCGAGCAGCATGGCGTAAACAAATATCAGGTTACAACTATCCCGCAGCAAATGTGAATGATTTTCTTTGAAAATGACTTTCATTCATATTGGAAAATTACATTGATAAATATTAAATTATTTCGATCTACAAATTGCACGATATTTGGTCTTCAACCCAGGGAACTATTTCTTTAACACACCGGGAACAGCTCTGAATGACGCACTTCCCTTACAAACCAATGAGCTGGGGAATTTGTGGGGTTTATGTCGGGCAAGCTGTGTAGGGATCATGTGGTGGATGTGTAGGACAGCCAATGTGGGGAATGTGTAGGGATTTGGTAAAATCCCCACATTGAACTTAGTCGTGGAAAAGGAGTTTCTTAATGCTGCTTAGCTGAATTAAATCCCCCGCACTATCCCAACCTCAGCCCCACGTGTTCCCTACATGATTCATCAATGATGTATCCCAACATTTGTATCGAACAGTTGAATGGAATGGTATCAGTGATATGTATCACTCATGATTTTGCATAAATTAGTTTCCTGGTATATCAATGATGCTTGCCAACATTCTGTGGAACAGTTGAATGGTATCTGAGCATCTTCGTGTAAGTTAAGACTCCTTGACCAACTAATAAAGAAGATACAGTCCAGACAACAATGCAACAATTTACATGTTGTCGCTAAAGACTCATAACTCGGTGGGAGATCATTGAAAGAAGAAGTTAATAGAACCTGTCAGTGTACATTCACAGCATACTGGTGCTCTTCAATGTAAGTTTTAAACTTGTGCTGTCATTGGTAACCAGGATATGGACAGGATAAGCACATATTGAAGGGCCATAACTCTGGGAGAATCGTCATGACAGGCAAAATAATGTGACAACGCACATCAGTAAGGTACTAAGCATCTTCATGTAAGTTTCGGTCAAATAGCAGCTGAGATATCATCCACGGTACAGTTCGGCAATACAAAAGTGATTTCTGTATTCCCCTTCATGGGGGGGGGGGGGGCGACAGCCACCAACCTTGGCGATGTGGAACTGATCATGTGTTCCATGTTCCCTAACGGATATGAATAATTTACCTCAACTTACACTATGTCGCTCAGCCAGTTCCTGTGACACAAAGCCTGGGAGAGGTGTAGCCTGGGAGAGGTGCGTCTACATTTGCCTGGGTTGGGAGAAGTTTGTTGCCATACTGTTTCTCCAGAAAATACAACCTTGTGATTTTTTCCATCATCACTATTCGTGAAGACTGCAGTACAAACAGGGACCTGTTTTACCATACATAGCCACCTTAAAAGACAAAAAAAGTATTATAAAACATTTCATCAGAAGGCAATATGGATATGTTACTGGGAACATATTTGAAACAACTTTGAAACTCTTAACCTCTAATGTACAGTAAGTCAAGGGGCTGGCCCCTGAAACATGGCTGGCCCCGGTAAATAACAAAAACAAATCGGGGGACATCACTTTAGATGTTTTCTTTCCCCAAAAATAAGCTACAAATAACTGGTTTGGCACCCCTTTTCCCACAACTGGTGGGACATCCCAGCTCTTAGAAATGAACAGGATATCACAGTTTTTTCTCAGACATGCAGTGATTATAAGATTTCCTCACCTCCAAGTGTAACTTCCCTTCCTTGTAGTAGGGGATAACTGGTATTCACATGAGGTCAACAAGCCAATCTAGTCTATTATCCTGTTACCAATTCACACAACGAGCGGGGTCCAGTATTTGCCTATAGATCATTGAAATACAAACACAATTATTTATATTAGATAAAACTCAATCAGGGCAGTATACATTCTGTAGCAAATTATTGTTACTGCATGAACTGGTTAGGCATACTACCAAAATGGGAAACCCCACAGAGTTAATCCGGTTTAATCGATGATGACACGAACATTTGACGGAATATTCGACTTAAATATATAGGGGGGAAAATTGAGCTAATTTTTTGCAATGTGCCTACCTACCCTAAAAAATATGTCGTAAAATTTTAGAGTAAATAAAAGAAAAATTCCCACCTATCTTCCCTATTATCAAAATGCATGTAACAGTAAACACACGTATTATTTTGTTTGGCCTTACCTATAATCGTCTTTGAATTAAATTAACCAAATTCATTTCCTGGACGCCATGGGTCTACTATATAAAATTTGGATGAATGACGTCATGAATCCTCACCCCAATTAGGCTGAATTAATCGTTACCCAAACTGTTTCCTCCCGTTCATCCAAAGACCACGACTTTGAAAGATGATCATATTTAGCGCATTTGTCCAGGGCCT
>JAVTVY010000407.1:0-34911 GCA_036873755.1 Hanleya hanleyi | reverse complement strand
GATAGCAAAATACGAACGTAGCGTGCAAGATCTATGGCGCTACGTTTCGTAACTTGTGTCTAATTCCGCTTAACCCGGGGTTAGGGGCCGTATGAACCCATGTACTTGAAGATCCTCATGGTACTCATATGAACAGTCACAATCAAAGCGTGACTGAGATACATCATTCTTTAGATGACGACTTTACAACGAATATTATGGGATTAAGAATACTGATCAGTGATACGGATTTGATATTTTTGGAACATCATGATGTCTTGCCGGCATCATTGAAAACTGTTGACCGCTTCTCTCTTGCAGGAAACAAGCCTATGTTTATGTATACTTTTGTCTTTTTGAATTTGGTGCTAATTACAAGCGTCTAGTCCGTCATTCGTAATCCAGCCGTCGTCCATTAGAGAATATCCGCGTCCATAATCCAAAGACCTATTCCATTTCCATATAACAGTATTAGCACCAAATTCAAAAAGACAAATACTGTTATATGGAAATGGAATAGGTCTTTGGATTATGGACGCGGATATTCTCTAATGGACGACGGCTGGATTATGAATGACGGACTAGACGCTTGTAATTATCATAAAACCACGGTTGTATTGGTGGCACCACTGCTCATTTATTGTTTTATTGTAACTCTTTGGTATGTTATTTTCTTCATTACACCTGGTATTCCTTTTTTACAATTATTCGTTGATGTAGTGTACAAATGTACTGATTGTTTGAATTAATATTGGCGTATGTGTGCCTCTCCATTTCTGTTGCAGATTGGTTGTTGTAGCAGAGAAAACCACTGTGTACGAGAAGTTCCCCATTCCACTGATCAACCGGCTTGAGAAGCACTTCCTGAAAATAGAAACTCTTTTGGAGCCACATCAACTCACACTGAGTGCAACGCTACACGTCTGGGCCCAGCAGTTCGCCGCTTTGGAAACATCGCCGCTCCAAAAGAAAAGGTTAAACCTATGCCACACGTTCTTCCATAACTCTGAAATAAAATCGAACTCAGAGTTGGCACTTTCTGGCTTCATAGCTCATCATATCAGAGTAATATTGTTCAATATTTTATGCTGTATGAGGCATGCTATTGGGGGAATCCGGCACTGTCAGGAGAAAGCATGACACTTTAATAGTACATGTATAGGTCCTCACCGAGTGATTAAAACCTGATAAGTATTTCGAAAATTAAGATACCGAAATCAAGTCTAGATCATTAAATTGGTTTCCAATTTGCTGGCTTTCAATGTTATATCACCTAATATCTCATAGCTGTACTATTTAATCTACTTATGAATATAAACTTATGGAAAAACATTTTACCTGTTCAGTTTGCAGCGTTGCGAAGGTGTCATTGCAGCAATCGTTGATGAAGAAACTGATACGCGTCTTAAACCTACCCGGCATGCGGAGGGGGGGGGGGGATGGGCGTTATTGACACCTACCGACATTTCTACCCAATCTCCGTAACGACAGAAACTAGATATCTGACACTCCGTGACTTTTTATTTTATTATACTGGATTCATTTTGAGCCTATTTGCAAGTTACCCCCGCCCCAGCAGAGGATCATGGGTATATTCAAAATGGTGACCATGTGCGGTACCAGAAAAATGGTGTTTTCGTCGTTTTTCTTCGAAATTCTTGCTTTTCTGTGAGGAAAAGCGAGCAAAAGTTATTTCATTTTCACATCAGATTATTATCTAGTAATTTATTATGCAGTTTTTGAAAACACATAAGTAAAAAAGATTCGAAAAATCTGACAGAGAAATCGTCCAAGGAATAAGGTTTTTTGAAATTACCTCACTGTGACGTTATTTGTTACATTTTTCAGTTGAGTTTGATCCAAGGGTATAGTGTGGTAAGGATCAGCCTCCTAGCTCAAGGAATAAGAAAAATATTTAGGGGGGGGAGGGGCAAAATGCCCCCACCAGGCCTGGAAGGTCCCAAGTTCAGTAAGGGTTAAAAATGGTAGTAGACGGTGGGAGCTGGACATTTGACCTGTGTGGTGAAGGTTCCATATCGACCAGACCATCTGCTAGGGTTACAAACGGTAGTAAACGGTAGAAACTGGAAATTTGACCTGTGGGCTGAGCAGTCCTGACCAGACATGAGGAGTGCTTATTTGATTGATCAGAGCGAAGAAAACTAAAGCCGTACAATATATGTAAACTCTGACTTTCAGAATCATGAAAGGCGGTTCATACGCACCACATTGAAAGAGGTTTCCTTCAACAAAAGCCAATAATTTGCATGAAGCCTTCAATGAATATTCGTCTGTAAACCGCTTTTGGCTGATTTATATATATTCTGGGTTGACGTGTTCTTGCTTCAAATAGTATGTATACAGGCCTGTGTCATCTGCGGAGAATATCCACATATCCCAGATTCGAAAATGAGCGCCAAAACCTCATCACGCTGGACATTGTGATGTGATCGTCAGAAAATGGATATACTCAAAAACAGATGCCAGAATGCATTTTTTTCGGTGTGAATTTGCTCCCAAGGTCCACCATGATATCCATTAGCATCCACTGCAGAAACGTTTGGTACATAACGTGGACAAGCAATTGTATTCGCTTACTCAGAAACTCCAAGTGGTGTGGCCAGAGACACACTATTCCGAACGAATGAATGCAATTTGTTTTGATTGTTCAGTGCGTTAGTTTTTGCTTTGTACTATCCTTAAACCAAACTTTAGTGGACGAGCGGGTGTTAGCCACTATCTCATGTCTTATAGCTTATGTGACGAGCATTCACTTTAGGTTTTTCAAATAAGATGATAAACATGTCATACAACAAACGCCAAATTCGACATTCAACATTCAGTCGTTGTCCATGAGGGTTTTTCGCGTCAATGACCAAGAGTCGTATTTCGAATAACAGATATCAGAAATTGCAAATGTCGATGAAATAAAAACGGTATAAGCACAATACAGTTTCTTAGAGGAGAGAGGCGATCAACAATTTTCAGTGATGCCAGCAAGACGTGATGATGTACTTTACATAGCATCCGAATCACTGATCATTATTATTTATCCAAAATTCTATGTTGGTCCAAAGGATGTATCTCATTCACCCTTTGATTGGGCATATTATTTGAACGACATGACTATGTAAAACGCATGATATAAAAATCACCCCTAGCCCTCAGTAAAGCGGAATTAGACAAACGCTACGAAACGTAGTGGCGAAGATCTCGCACACTACAATTTGTTTTGCTGTGAATGTACGGTAGTCTAGTCCGTAATTCAATATTCAGCCGTCTCCCAAAAAGACGAATGAGAAACCTAGAATGTAGACGTTTGGTGGTTTCGCCCTGTTTGTCAAGTTTCTGCAATAATGCTCGTTGGCGTTGATTGAAATCGTCATAATCTGCACGTTCAAATCCTGCATATAACTGTGTTTTCATCCCTCAATACGTGGACTTGTATTTGAAGAAACACGCCATTATCCACCTCTTGGAATTCACGTGAAACCACACATTGTACCAGCTGGTATTAAGCTGAAACAAATTTTACCTAACAAGCTATCTCGTGTATACCCAAGAATTTGGTCTATTGGGAGAAAAATACAGATCACATCAACATATTTATACAGATGGTTATAAAGATGGTAAGAGAGTAGCGTGTGCTGCTATCTTTAGTTCTGATATCAAAACTTATCGATTTCCAGGTAAAAGTTCGATTTTCAGTGCCGAAGCCAAAGCCCTATGGTCAGCTTTAGGAGATATTGGGTCTACTATAAGAGAACAATGTCATATTCTGAGATTCACTGTCATGCCTTCAAGCGATTGAGAGTGGAATTTCAACTCACCCCACCGTCTTGGACATTCTACAGGTATACGTCTGTAGATTTCATCAACAGACTGATGTGTTTTGTTGGTTGTCTAACCACGTTGGCATCACAGTAAATACTGAAGCTGATTAAATGGCTAGGGCAGCCCTAGAATGAGGCTGGGCATGTTGGAATCTCATATAGCGATTTCAGATCCTCTAGCTGTGCTTATGTGAGAAAACTGTTTCAATCTTTATGGGATGCTGTGGATAATCACAAACTTCGTGAGTTTCATAAAACTGTAAGATACGCTCATCTGCGTAGCCAGAAACGATTCGATCAAGCCATGCTCATGCGATGTATAATAGGCCATACCCGATGAACTCACGAACATTTACTAAAAATGATATATATAGGTGTATTTTATGCCACGAAGATATCGCAGTGAAACATATTCTGATCGACTGTATAGATTTTAACATCGTAAGAGACTTTTTTTATCAAGCGGCTACCTTAGAAGATCTCTTTAATCTGGTAAAAAGAAGACTGTATTTTAGTTTGTTTGATAGAAATCGGTTTGCTGTAAAAAGTTTTAATGCGTGTACATGTTTTTGGTGTTGTTTCTGGATTGCTGGGTTGTTGACTCGTTTTTGTTGGAATATTTAGAATACTTAGATGAAATATTGCTGAACGTGACGTTAGACCTCAATTCTCCCTCTATCTCATGATCTGGGAAATGCTATCAGGCTAGATATGGATACATCGTATGCAGGTTATACCGTATTACTGCTATCCAGAAATGGACAGTAATCTGTCAACTTTGTAGCTATGGTGTTCCATCTGAGCTATCCATAGTGTCCTTGAAATCCAGTGAAAGCTCTACAGGAGATCATCTATATAGGGTTTGGTGAACAAGAAGGAACTGGCCCTGGAACTGTTATCTTTTAACATTTGCTGCACATAGGCGTTTTCGCACCTGAACTGTTACAGGTCTGCCAACAGTAGTGCCCTATTTGTACCCATTTGGGATACCTATGAGCTATTGATATATGGTATTGTCGAATTTAACGTATTGTTAATGAAAAAGTCAAGCAATTGTATAAATAAACACCTGAAGAATGTTATCTCCACTTGCATTATCACAGAAAAAGCCTTATTTCTTCAGCGATATTATTAACGAACGAGTTCAATGACGTCCTGATGTGGAAAATTAGCACAGCGAGTCGAGAAATCCCAAGTAGGTACATGTCTGCACGGTTTGTGCCCTTGATCGTATGGTTCTTCTGCAAGACTAAATATTATAAATGGCAGCACAGTGATTCCCCAAAATGATTTAGCTGCTAGCAAGTCTCTCGATATTTTTTTTTGCTTGGGGAGATTAATTCTGACGATATGGAGGATAGTATCGAGAACACAGCCTTGGATAAGATCGAACAGGTCAGCGAGTATAGTGTGATCAACTTTTCCTCGTTCCGACAACCCAGTAGCCTATTGTTCAAGTGCACTAAGGATTATATTAAGGTCGAGGCTGATATTGATATTGCTCTCTAAGTCTTGGTCCCTTCAGCACTTGTGTTTTGACCCTACCAGGCCTGGGTGAGGCATTTCGCCCTCCCCCCTCCCACACAGACCTGGACAGGTCCCAAAAAGCCCAGGTCAGATAAGGTTAAGGTTCATATTGTACACTTTTCCAGGCACAATATGTCTACATGTGTTTATAGATGAATATAACTGACTCACAGTCACACGTATATGCACAGGACGTGTATTTGTTCTAGTCAAACATTTCGATGGCTTTAGAATGATTGCAAAGTATTGCCAGCTATTGAGTAATGGTATTGATAAAGCATACATGGTGGTTAGAACAAATGAAATAAATAGGTACGTCATGTATTACAGGTTAAGTTTTGCTGGGTATTCTTGCATTTACCAGATGTACCCCATGTTGAGTCGTTTACTTCATCAGGTGTCCTCGATGCTCAACTATCAACATCAGATGAGTTATTTCTTTACGCTGATCTGTCATCACAGCTCCGGAGCCCACGTATCTAATTCCGCTTAAGCTGATTCTAGGGGCCTTGTGGATACTTCATAGTCTCCACATTAACATCTGCAAAAAAAAACGCGGTTAACATATTAAGGATACGCCTGAGAATCCATCGTATTCTCGTGGATGAATGTGAGATACCGAGAGAAGTTTACTGTAGAGGCATATGGTTTCGCTTAGTCGCCAGACGCCATCCACCTTTCCTCCCTCTTGTATATCGCTTCAATTGCGAACCTCTGGGCAATTTTTAACTCTAGAAATGTTTATTATTTTCATTGCTTTATCCAAATACATACGTTTTAAGATTAGTCGATAATTGGGATGTTTCATTGTTTCACTGTACGATATAATCAAAACTACGCTTCATCTTGACATATTTTAGTTATGATTAATAATAACTTGTATTGAGATGACAAAGTCCGTTGACCCTCTTTGAGCAGATGGTTTGTGATCCCTAGACAGGGCTGTACGCAATGTGTATACATTTAACTCCATATGTCTGAGATGCATTGCACCCTGGTGGTGACTAGTACTAGCATTCATTTGAGTAACAGAATCCTTGTAGTTGAAGTTGGGAAGATTAAAATATCTTGCTGGCTTCATTGAATACCTTTTGCTGTCTCTCTTTCGCATTGCAGCTAAATTATACCCTCCATCCTTTCAGGATCAAAGATGTGTGCGTAACTTGGTATTACCACCGTCAATCTCCGTTATATGGAGAAATGACTGAACGTATTCCTTTATCGTTGAATAAGTTAAAGGGTGAGCTTAAGGTCCATATTGTAAGAATAATTTTTTAGATAAAATAGGAAACTACACAGAACATGATATTGTTCTTGTAAATATATTGCCCAATATCCATCGAGTACATAACGTAGGCTATACAAACAGACATAGAGATTAACAAATCGTTCCAAAATACAAAGGGTATCCATACTGAATTTATTCAGATATAATTTAAATATACATTTCACCTAGAGCTTAGCTAATCTGTACCTTGATATTTACTGAATTATAAGTTTACAGCCATATTGAACGTGGGAGTCATTCTAAAAAACTTTAAATTATCTTTCAAATGGCATGCAACGGAAAGTTGAAACTATGCAGTCTAAGATAATGGGGTTATTTTGAGCTTATTAACATATGCTTACACACAGAAGAAAATGAGTAAAGCTAATATAGTGGCCATGAGGCCATATTAATAAAAAAGTTGTATTTTAAAAAAAAATCGCCAACTTTATCACGTTATGCATAATAATGTCCAAAATGGCATGACGATTTTTTTTTCCAGAATAGCTGACATAGAAGTCGTCCAAAGAAGCATTTGTAATAGTATGACTGTGACATTATCCATGCGGTCATCTTCGTACGTGTTACATTTTCTGGAGGAATTTGAACTCAATATATAATTTGGAAGTCTCAGCTCCTAATCCGAAGTGTAATAAAAATTCTTCGAATCCGAAATCGCCCCCAGATTGCTATATTACAATGGCGGTTCCTTGGGTGAAATTCAGGTGGGTCCTCTTTTGATCAGAATATTGAGGATTGTCATCTGGCTATATTTTTTAATCACTTAGTGCAATTTTTTCTCATCATATTACCGTAGTAATGTGAAAATCATTTTACGCAGTTTTTCGGGTTTGATCGTGCATCAAACTAATTATTTCCAAAGAAATAATGATTATCTGACATACTATTAAGGTTTCAACTGAACTATCAAAAAATGATGAATAAAGCTAAAATAAGTCGAGAAGTACCTGCAGACAAATGAAGTCTCGTTAGATATTATATCTGGTAAACCTCTTCACAAACATGCATCGGGGAAAAGATCTGCTTCTTATGGCGAAAAGACCCCTCGACAGATAAATACATCACGCTTGACTGGTTTAACCTTTTGGGTCAAGCTCCACCAGGAAAGGTAGAACAAGATGGCCGCTTTGATGACGTCCCAGTGACATCATTTTCAATAAGGCAATTTGTTGTGGATATTATTTCTCCGCACAATCTGCCGCATAAATGAGTAAATATTAATCGGATGTGAAATACAATAGTTTTTGTCCACGTTTGTGACGGAAAAGCAGCAATGTTGAAGAAAAATGACGAAAACCTCACTTTTCAGGTATCTCAAGTGGCCGCTATCTACCCATGATCCGCTGACCGGGTGTTATGTTAAGAGAGAGAGAGAGAGAGAGAGAGAAAGAGAGAGAGAGATAGAGAGGGAGAGTTAAAGTTCAACGTCGCGTTCCTCAATATTTCAGCTATATAGCGACGATCAAACAAAATTCCAAGCATTCCAATAAAAATAAATCAGCAACCCAGCAATCTAGAAGTAGCGAACACTACACACAAAAAAAAACATGCACATACACTAAAACTGATGAAACAAACCCACTTCTTTGAAATAAACTTCTTACAGTCGATCAGAATATGTTTCACTGAGAGATCCTCTTGGCATGGAATACACCTTAGTGCTGCTTCCATTTTTAGTAAATGTTAATGAGTTAATCGGGTATGACCGATTCTACATCGCCTGATTATGGCTTGATCGAAACTTTTCTGGCTACTCAGATGAATATATCCCACAGTTTTTTGAAACTCATGAAGTTTGTTATTATCCCAGCATCATATGAAAATTGAAACAGCTTTCTTTCATAAACGCAGATAGGGTGTCTGAAATCGTTATATGGGATTCTAACAGGACCAACGTCATTATCTAGCCATGCCTTAATCAATTGTCTGTTTCAGTATTTCCCGGGAAGCCAACCTGGCCAGGCAACCAACAAAACACAATATAAATCTGTTAATGAATTCTACGATCATATAATTGTAGAATGTTCACAATGGTGGGCTTAGTTGAAATTCCACTCTCAAAGGCATGACAGTGAGTCTGAGAATAAGACAAATTTTCCTCCTATTGTGTAGGCCCAATACCTTCTAAAGCTAACAACAGAGCTTTGGCTTCGGCAGTGAAAATCAAACCAATACCTGTAAGGCGACAGGTTTTAGTTTTGGAACTAAACATAGTAGCACACGCTACTCTCTCACCACCTTTAGAACCATGTGGCTGTATAAATAGCTGAATGCGATCTGTAATTTATTCTTTCAATATACCAAATTATTGTGTATACACGAGATGGCTCGTGCCTGTCTTTTTATATTCTGATCCGGCTAACGGCCATGTTGAAACTGGTAAGAGCTTGTAGTTAATATTTAACCAAGCTTAATGCCAGCTGTTACAATGTGTGGTTTTATGCGTATTTCAAGAGGTTGAGTAATAGAGAATTTCTTTAAATATAGGTCTACGTATTGAGGGTCGAAAACACTTATATGCAGGATTTGAGCCATTAGATCGCAATTTTGTGATATATTGCAGTGTTAGTTTAATTCGAGACAAAGTCGTAGTCCTTGATAAAGAACAGAAGCTAGCTTTGCCAACTTTCACTTGCTTGTACCGCTGTAAACAATAGAACCGTAATCAAGCTTAGAACGAATAAGAGACCAATATAAATGGGTAAGAGTCTGCTGATCTCCTTACTTATGATTGGCAACAACCTTCAACAAATCAAGAGCTTTTGTGCACTCAGCTTTCAAGCAATTTATATGCCATAAGAACGTTAATTGGTTGTCAAACAATATTCCTAGGAATTTGACTTCCATCTTTCCATCTAATGAGAGAGAGAGAGAATTAAGGTTTAATGTCGCGTTCAACAATATTTCAGCTATAAAGCGACGATCAAACAAAATTCTAAGTACTCAAGCCAATAAAACATCCAACACATTAAAACATACACACACATTAAAACTTATGCAACAAACCGATTTCTCTCAAATAACCCAAGATGCAATCCTTCATCACCCGACTAAAAAGATCTTCCAAAGTTCCAAAAAGCATCTCTGCAAGTACTGGATCTTTGTGCTGGAAATACGCTTATAGCGTTGGACAAACTTGTTCTCGTCAGATCACCGAAGTTAAGCAACGTTAAGCTCGGTCAATACTTGGATGGGTGACCGGGTGCTGTATTGGCTGGGCTGATCAGTGTTCAAGGTAATAAGAACTGTGCGCACTCTCGTGTTTTGGCACATGTAGGCACCATCGCGATATGTGTGAAACAAGGTTGAAAACGACGTTTAACCGTATTACTCACTCCCTCACTTCTTGAGCTGGAAATACTTTCTATAACAATTTGTCTTCGCTCTGACGATCTTAAAACTATTTTCTAGACACCCTTTCTGGATTCTATTTAGGTACAGTTGTGATGCTCTCACAATATCATGTGTACGTTTCCCACTACACGATATGTTAAAAATTGATTTATTCAAAGCTGCACCTAAGCTGTTTATCTTGATAATAAACAGAATAGTAGACAACATACTACCTTGTGCAACATCTTGATCTTGATCGGAAGTGTTATGTAAATAGCTTCACGATAACCTCCAAACTAAAATCACGGAGTTTCACCTTTCAATTTGTGTCGTTCCCGTGATACCACAGAGATCTTGGTATGGAGTGGGCAAAGTGGCCGCCCCAAGCCTGGTAGGGTTACAGTCCAATGGTGCGGATTTAACGATAGGAACATGAAGCTGTCATCATTGCGAAATGTTGAAATATTTACCCTTGCCAGAAGATAACTTTGGTATATACGACTTGCAAGATACACAATCAACTAGTACCCCGCAAATGAACCAGCCTGTGTAAGGGTGATATATATCCGCACATGATGGAAAGACATTTCATTCCAATTTGGAGTTACATATTCAACCATAGTACGCGTTCGGCGTGGAAAATACTTTCTGGAGTGTGATGAGAGTTTTTTGCGGAAAATTCGAATTTCGAATAAAAGCTGCAATTAACTGTCATGTTGTAGCTTTTGAACATGCGTATTCCAAAATCTTACAAGAGAGGCACAATTGGTACATTTCAAATGTCCGATCATGAACCTACAACTAGTCTGTCTTAGTATTCAAATTTCTTGCTATAAACTACACGGAAATGTTTTATGAAAATTCAATGGGCGCTTGCACAATACCACCTATCCAATCAGATTATGTGCTTTACACTTCCTGTTCTGAGCTAGTGCTCCCGGTTGATATTCTGGTCCTCTTGTGTATCTCTCCCAATGGCCAGGAATAATCTTCAGGAAACACTTGTCCCAAAACTGTAATAGTTGTAAGTACCACTCTGACGTTCTCAGCGACCGCTCGTAGTATTCACGTAAATGACCAAGGTCCCCGTAATTTTTTTTTATTTTATTTTGTAAATGAAGACCTAGTTATAGTTGATAGCTACGTTCTCTATGTTGCTTCTATCTCAAACATTGAATATATTCTTCCATTAGGACAAAAGCAAATCTGCTGCCCGGTGATGTTTTCGTTGGGTATCATGCTGATACAGCGGCTGCTGTCATTCTACACGAGTCTTCGAAGCTATCCCAACAACACCCCGAATATCCCGAGGAAGACTTCAGCCTGCAGGTACACGTATGTTCTTTCTTGGTGATACTGGTTGTCAGTGAACCATGAACTACCGATTTGAGAATCATTGTTCCAAAGATGGAAGGGCAACTCTCCATTACGTATCAGTCTGTCAGAAAAAGTGTGGGACTACATCATGGAGTCCATAATTTATTTCAGCTGCCATCAACTCAGTCATAGCACTGCTAAGCTACTGATTCGAGAAATGAGTGGCATTGATATGGTCCTCTCTGATACTCATTCATGATTGGCAAGAACATTTTGGCTGAGTATGTCTATGGAGTTTGTGTCATCAAAAGCTAGCTTGGACTTTCAGTCGGAACCGTGCATGCCTGATAGACGTGTTGCTGGTTGTATATTCTCCTAACTTTCTCTCAATCAGTATATGTTATATCGTATCTCTATAATATCAGTTCCGTTTAACAATCAACTGGTGACCAAGGAACGAAAGGCATCATTCATATTGCCTTTAGTGACGGTTATCTTCAGGACAGCGGGACATTGGCAACAATCTAAGCTCACGGTAGGTTATGCCCTGATCTATAAGTAGTAACACTGTTGTACGATACTCATTTGTAATTATTCCTTGTATAGGTTATCTCTTTAGATAGGCAGTTTTTCTCTTTTAGTGACCTGGCAACTGTTCCTATAATATGCAATGATATAAACAATTAAAAAGATCGAAAAAGTGTAAACGAAATCACCGTTTCAAACCTCTGACGAAAACATAGTCGTGATTCAAGGAGTGAAAACAACATAGTTGAAAAAGGCCTTATTTTATAAATTTGTTCACCCCACCGGCAAGATAATTTTCATCTATACCATGAATTTCTATGACCATTGAGGGTATCAACCAGGGTGGATGTAGACTTCCAAAGTGGTGCAGATTTTTTTTATTGCTGCCGAAATGACACCCTATAGATATTCGTTTTGTTCCACCGAAAAAGGAGGTAGGTGACTTTAAACAACCCACTCTTTCTTATTTATAGCCCAATCGGTCAGAGCTATACTACATATTACTCATCTATAATGGCGGAGTTATGTAATATCATGATTTGTTTATGTAATCCAATCGTGTGGCGTCACGTGGGCACCATATCCAAATATCACCTGAAAAAAATACTCCCTTTCAAAAAAGGGGGTATATGTATTTGAATTGCTATATATCTCTCAACACTGATCCCATCTATCTAAACATCATTATTTATTTTTCAGTACTGCGTGGCGCAGTTGTTTAATATCTAAGGTTGTAGTTGTATTCGAATCCTACTGTACAATTGGGGATAAAACTCAATTGTTATTTGAACAAAAAATCAGCCAATTGAAAAAGGGGGCATGTGTGAATAAATTGACATATCTTTCTTATTAATAACCGTGAGTGTCTGAAATTTATTATGCACTATTTATTGTATATGCCAAACTTATACACAATCAGGATTTGGTTTTGTATCTCAATGTAGGACATCATTCAGGGGCCGTATTCAAATATCAACTCGCAAAAATATTCCTATTCAGAGAAGGGGTTCGTGTACTTCAATGACCGTACTTCACATATGAAATAATCCAATCTTTCTGAACATATACAGTTCAGCATTTTGCGTGGTGTTTATTATTGTCACATGTGTTTTTTTTATCCCAGTTGTATGAGGTCACTTGGAAGTAATACTCACGTGTCAATTGAACAAAAATGAACCCTCTGAAAGACGGGTGTATATGTAATTAAAAATGTATATCCCCCTTAAATATTGTCTAATCTGTCTAAAATTCATTTCCGACCACTCCGCACTATCGTCAGAGTAACGTAGTGTTCGCATAGTTTTTTTATTTCAATCGATGACAACAAAGATCTCCGAATTACTGATAGGAATAAAATGCTCCCTCCCGCAAAGACGATATGGATATAATTACATTCCAATGATTATTGATCCATTACGTCTAAGCATTAACCAATATTCAGAATTGGTCAGTATAAGTAAAAGTAAGTGTTCTTGTATCTTAACCGTATGATATCATATGGTCTGTATTCAATTTACAAATGAACACAAATAAATAGATAATATGGTGTTACGGGAGATTACATAGTGCCAGAGAATATTCAGTCCAGTTTCACAATTTAAGTGTACCACGTCAGAAGATCAATAGCAGGTAGGATTGAGTGAACATGGCTGTTGGAGACAACCATCGCCGTGCTGTTGAGCTAATTTTTAGATTGGTGACCTAAAGTACCTACCAAGACTGATCATATGGGTAATGCATTGAAAAGAAGTTTGTTAATCACAGAAGAACAAAATGATACGATATAAATAACTAATGCGTGGTGGATCAGTATCTTTAGTACAGAGTGGCTTATCTTCTGGAGTTACCCAATTATAGTTGTTGGAAATCTCCTTAGAACAGCAGAAATAACCACAAAGCAACTGCTTCTTTAACATATATATATTGTTTTCAAAAACCAAACAGCAAACTCTCTCTACAACACATCATACCGGAAACTTTTTATCCCGGTTTATTTTAAAGAATATATTGTTACTATACTTCGTGCAAAAGATCCGGGATTACACGTCTACGGCCAGACGCACGAATCACGCTTACCAGGGAGCGTTTCTCGGAACTCGAATACACATCTAACTCTTTACCATCGTTTCAGCTTGGCCTGAGCTTAATTGAGATTTTTCAAGTTTTATATTATCAGACTTGGCCCCTCTCCCCCCCCCCCCGGCCCCAGCGTAACCGCCCTTCTCTGATTCCAAGAAGAAGAAGAAAAATACTAGAAGCATAATTCACATCATTCATACTTTTTCGGAAATAATCGAGCTATTCGTTTAACTCTTCACATGTGCATAGCTCAATATTGAGCACCCAATCAGCTACGTTTTGAAGCTACGTATAAGTCTTGTTGGTTACAGTCAGCGGATGGTACTGTAAAACATATTTCTTTCGCGTGCATGAAACTTTCGCGATTTTCGCGACTGGAGAGAATCGCGAAAGTTTCATGCACGCGAAAGAAACATGTTCATATGACAAGGGCGAAGACAAGAACGCAACAACAACAATGACAGAGAAAGGATATGAGAGCAATTGTTTTCGACATTAGCATAGTTTTAATGGTCTCATCACCTAAGCTCTAATTAGAAGCGACTGTTTAAAGAACCGAATACAGTTGAATATACTGGTATACTAGTACAATTAATTCTGCTGAATTAGTCCCTAGACTTGCATATGTTAAGCAAGTGTAATATTAGAAACTATCGTCAATGTCCTCGTATGCCGCTTTGATGGCGGTCGTTTTGAACCCCTGTAGGATAACAAACGTGTTGTTTTGGTTAACACGAAAATTTTACCTACGGGAATTCCTTTTAAGGCTAAAACAGCGGATTGAAATAATCTGCCCCCCAACAGTCAGGAAATCTCTGTTTGAATAACCGTAATCAAGGACAGAAGGTTAATATTGACACTCGATGAATGAAGTCGGTTTACCTCATCAGGAATCACTTCAGCATCATTATTAATTAAATTGATTAAGGACAGAAGGTTAATATTGACACTCGATGAATGAAGTCGGAAGGTTAATATTGACACTCGATGAATGAAGTCGGTTTACATCATCAAGAATCACTTCAGCATCATTATTAATTAAATTGACATGTTGAGGTCAAATGACCTGCCATTTGCAGCTTGTTATCAGATGCTAAACATAATGATGAATATACTTGTCGCAATCACGGCTGAATGCACCAAAGTTTCCGTTTTAATCGTTTTGGAATATAAAGCCGTGCACTAATAATCAGAGATAAAATGAATATGAAAGGGACAAGATGTCGGTTAATTATTCGGGTCATTTATCTAAACCTCGCGAACGCACAATTATCAAAATCCAATGCTTCACATCAAAGCTCATCATCTTGGGATCAGTTTTGCCTGATCTGTGATCAAGGGTCTCTCTTCCACAGTTAAAGGAACCCAATTCAGGTTCAAGGGACCTTTTAGAAATTTGAAATTTACTTCGTATTGAATCGTCCAACTTGATTAGCAATGCGGTGAATATTTGCTTGGTCGAGTGTGTATTTTGAATAAGATAAACGGTTGTTTCGTAATTTATCGACGAAGCTCCAGTTGTAAGCTTACTTAAAGAAGCTGAAAAATCTAAAAGTTCCGTTTAACAATCAACTGGTGACCAAGGAACGAAAGGCATCATTCATATTGCCTTTAGTGCCGGTTATCTTCAGGACAGCGGGACATTGGCAACAATCTAAGCTCACGGTAGGTTATGCCCTGATCTATAAGTAGTAACACTGTTGTACGATACTCATTTGTAATTATTCCTTGTATAGATAATCTCTTTAGATAGGCAGTTTTTCTCTTTTAGTGACCTGGCAACTGTTCCTATAATATGCAATGATATAAACAATTAAAAAGATCGAAAAAGTGTAAACGAAATCACCGTTTCAAACCTCTGACGAAAACATAGTCGTGATTCAAGGAGTGAAAACAACATAGTTGAAAAAGGCCTTATTTTATAAATTTGTTCACCCCACCGGCAAGATAATTTTCATCTATACCATGAATTTCTATGACCATTGAGGGTATCAACCAGGGTGGATGTAGACTTCCAAAGTGGTGCAGATTTTTTTTATTGCTGCCGAAATGACACCCTATAGATATTCGTTTTGTTCCACCGAAAAAGGAGGTAGGTGACTTTAAACAACCCACTCTTTCTTATTTATAGCCCAATCGGTCAGAGCTATACTACATATTACTCATCTATAATGGCGGAGTTATGTAATATCATGATTTGTTTATGTAATCCAATCGTGTGGCGTCACGTGGGGACCATATCCAAATATCACCTGAAAAAAATACTCCCTTTCAAAAAAGGGGGTATATGTATTTGAATTGCTATATATCTCTCAACACTGATCCCATCTATCTAAACATCATTATTTATTTTTCAGTACTGCGTGGCGCAGTTGTTTAATATCTAAGGTTGTAGTTGTATTCGAATCCTATTGTACAATTGGGGATAAAACTCAATTGTTATTTGAACAAAAAATCAGCCAATTGAAAAAGGGGGCATGTGTGAATAAATTGACATATCTTTCTTATTAATAACCGTGAGTGTCTGAAATTTATTATGCACTATTTATTGTATATGCCAAAGTTATACACAATCAGGATTTGGTTTTGTATCTCAATGTAGGACATCATTCAGGGGCCGTATTCAAATATCAACTCGCAAAAATATTCCTATTCAGAGAAGGGGTTCGTGTACTTCAATGACCGTACTTCACATATGAAATAATCCAATCTTTCTGAACATATACAGTTCAGCATTTTGCGTGGTGTTTATTATTGTCACATGTGTTTTTTTTATCCCAGTTGTATGATGTCACTTGGAAGTAATACTCACGTGTCAATTGAACAAAAATGAACCCTCTGAAAGACGGGTGTATATGTAATTAAAAATGTATATCCCCCTTAAATATTGTCTAATCTGTCTAAAATTCATTTCCGACCACTCCGCACTATCGTCAGAGTAACGTAGTGTTCGCATAGTTTTTTTATTTCAATCGATGACAACAAAGATCTCCGAATTACTGATAGGAATAAAATGCTCCCTCCCGCAAAGACGATATGGATATAATTACATTCCAATGATTATTGATCCATTACGTCTAAGCATTAACCAATATTCAGAATTGGTCAGTATAAGTAAAAGTAAGTGTTCTTGTATCTTAACCGTATGATATCATATGGTCTGTATTCAATTTACAAATGAACACAAATAAATAGATAATATGGTGTTACGGGAGATTACATAGTGCCAGAGAATATTCAGTCCAGTTTCACAATTTAAGTGTACCACGTCAGAAGATCAATAGCAGGTAGGATTGAGTGAACATGGCTGTTGGAGACAACCATCGCCGTGCTGTTGAGCTAATTTTTAGATTGGTGACCTAAAGTACCTACCAAGACTGATCATATGGGTAATGCATTGAAAAGAAGTTTGTTAATCACAGAAGAACAAAATGATACGATATAAATAACTAATGCGTGGTGGATCAGTATCTTTAGTACAGAGTGGCTTATCTTCTGGAGTTACCCAATTATAGTTGTTGGAAATCTCATTAGAACAGCAGTAATAACCACAAAGCAACTGCTTCTTTAACATATATGTATTGTTTTCAAAAAGCAAACAGCAAACTCTCTCTACAACACATCATACCGGAAACTTTTTATCCCGGTTTATTTTAAAGAATATATTGTTACTATACTTTGTGCAAAAGATCCGGGATTACACGTCTACGCCCAGACGCACGAATCACGCTTACCAGGGAGCGTTTCTCGGAACTCGAATACACATCTAACTCTTTACCATCGTTTCAGCTTGGCCTGACCTTAATTGAGATTTTTCAAGTTTTATATTATCAGATTTGGCCCCTCTCCCCCCCACCCCCCGGCCCCAGCGTAACCGCCGTTCTCTGATTCCAAGAAGAAGAAAAAAAATACTAGAAGCATAATTCACATCATTCATACTTTTTCGGAAATAATCGAGCTATTCGTTTAACTCTTCACATGTTCATAGCTCAATATTGAGCACCCAATCAGCTACGTTTTGAATCTACGTATAAGTCTTGTTGGTTACAGTCAGCGGATGGTACTGTAAAACATATTTCTTTCGCGTGCATGAAACTTTCGCGATTTTCGCGACTGGAGAGAATCGCGAAAGTTTCATGCACGCGAAAGAAACATGTTCATATGACAAGGGCGAAGACAAGAACGCAACAACAACAACGACAGAGAAAGGATATGAGAGCAATTGTTTTCGACATTAGCATAGTTTTAATGGTCTCATCACCTAAGCTCTAATTAGAAGCAACTGTTTAAAGCACCGAATACAGTTGAATATACTGGTATACTAGTACAATTAATTCTGCTGAATTAGTCCCTAGACTTGCATATGTTAAGCAAGTGTAATATTAGAAACTATCGTCAATGTCCTCGTATGCCGCTTTGATGGCGGTCGTTTTGAACCCCTGTAGGATAACAAACGTGTTGTTTTGGTTAACACGACAATTTGCCGTCGTCCTCGTCGGCGGAGTTCATATGACAACTACCTGCATGATATCTCGCGATATAGGTTTTGTTTACCTACGGGAATTCCTTTTAAGGCTAAAACAGCGGATTGAAATAATCTGCCCCCAACAGTCAGGAAATCTCTGTTTGAATAACCGTAATCAAGGACAGAAGGTTAATATTGACACTCGATGAATGAAGTCGGTTTACCTCATCAAGAATCACTTCAGCATCATTATTAATTAAATTGATTAAGGACAGAAGGTTAATATTGACACTCGATGAATGAAGTCGGAAGGTTAATATTGACACTCGATGAATGAAGTCGGTTTACATCATCAAGAATCACTTCAGCATCATTATTAATTAAATTGACATGTTGAGGTCAAATGACCTGCCATTTGCAGCTTGTTATCAGATGCTAAACATAATGATGAATATGCTTGTCGCAATCAAGGCTGAATGCACCAAAGTTTCCGTTTTAATCATTTTGGAATATAAAGCCGTGCACTAATAATCAGAGATAAAATGAATATGAAAGGGACAAGATGTCGGTTAATTATTCGGGTCATTTATCTAAACCTCGCGAACGCACAATTATCAAAATCCAATGCTTCACATCAAAGCTCATCATCTTGGGATCAGTTTTGCCTGATCTGTGATCAAGTGTCTCTCTTCCACAGTTAACGGAACCCAATTCAGGTTCAAGGGACCTTTTAGAAATTTGAAATTTACTTCGTATTGAATCGTCCAACTTGATTAGCAATGCGGTGAATATTTGCTTGGCGAGTGTGCATTTTGAATAAGATAAATGGTTGTTTCGTAATTTATCGACGAAGCTCCAGTGGAAAGCTTACTTAAAGAAGCTGAAAAATCCACATGAAACTGTTGCAATAAATTTTATGAAGCTGGAGGTGTACATGAGATCAGAAATTTCCCTCAATTTCATGGAATAATTAACATTTCTGACGATGACCAAGGCCGTCATTTTGAATTTAGCACTGATACAGTATGCGGCAAGTAAATATGCATTGATATTAAAGTAACCTGTCTTTATTGTACCACTCATTCTGTAGCTTTTACAAGTCTCAGGGAAACTCATATTTGGCAGTCGAACAGCTGAACTACAATTATTAACTCTGTGAATAGCTGATGCAGTTGTTCTTAAGAGATATAAGGTAAAACTGTTACAGACGAAATATTCATTAAGAAGATGCTGAACCTATTACCTATGTAATCTCCTCTCCCATATATCAACAGAGAATAGTTTATTCAGTTTGTATTTTAAAAGAATCTCAGTTAGATATGATAAAAATATGATAACAGTGTTCACTAATACACAATACAGTCCAGGCAGATTGGATCAGTATTGAAAAAATATCACTAATCGAACATACCCCTTTCAGCAGCCGCGAGTACGTCTTCGATTTGATATTTGAATATGGTCTCCAGACGACGTTATATAATTGGAAAACTACCATCTATCTCGCTAATATGTAACTTCGCTTTCAACTGCTGAGTAATAAATGAGGCAGTTTAGACAGCCCAAATAATTATTAAGAAATATGTGGCGGGTCATTCACACATAACCCCCTTTTCAAGACGAAGTAGATTTTGTTCGAGTGAAATTTGAATACAATCCCCAATTACATCATACGGTTGAACGATAAAGCAAAGGTACTAACTGAAAAACACTGCTAAGTACTGTTGAGAATTATATTATGATATTCAGACATACCTGGATCAGTAATAAGAAGGATATTGCGATACACTTACACATACCCCCATTTTGGAAAGGAGTGGGGTTTTTTTTCAAGTTGACACTTGGATACGTCCCCCAAGTAGGTCATACTAGGTTGGGATACAATACGAATCGTGGTTGTATATGGCAATGGCATAAATGCCGAATAAAATATAACGAATTTCAGACAGATAGGGCCATTATTAAGAAAGATATGGCAGTTCAATCACACATACACGTTTTTAAGAGACAATATATTTTTCTCATAAAATTTCATTTGAATATCACCTCCAAATACACCATATGGTTGGAACACAACCACGATCTTAAGTATCAAAAAACTTCGCGATGTAACCCGGAGCAAAATTTCATCACGTTTACATAGAATGGTTCAATAATAAAGGAGATATAGCTATATAAATACACCTACCCCCTTATCTAAAGGGGAGCTATTTTTTCTGTTGACATTTGGATATGGTCCCAAAGTGACGTTACAAGGACAGGATACAGGAACAAATCTTGATAACATATAACTCTGCTACTATTTGTGATTAATATACGTTACCGTTTAAGCGGATTAGACCAATAACAAAAAAGCTACGGCGATTAAAATACACCTACCCCCATTTTTGGCAAAGTAAAATGAATGTCAGTAGTGGAACATATCGTCCGCTATAGAACAAAACTGCATCACTTTGGAACTCTACATCCACCCTGGGTAATACCCATAGCCATAGAAAGTCATAGTGTTGATGGAAATTTTCTTGCCGATGGGGTGAACACTTTCCCTAAAACCCGATCCTGGCTCCCGGACTAACATACCCCTTTTCCGATGTTGGCATTGGCAAATAGGAAAAGCGATATTTCATAACCGTAATATCTAGACCCGTCTATCAACATTCCTGCGCATACGTATTTTAAAAATATATGGCGAATACAACTCCTACGGCGCTTTATAAATAATGGTATAACGGAACAATTACCTTGTAGACGACCGTGTGCGAAAATTACTCAAAACGGTATTAGCATATAAGTATTACCTGATTTGGTATTGGTGAATAAGTTGAGACCTGCTTGTTAGTTGAAAAACAAGTGATAAATTCGTAATTGATGTTTGAAAATTTCCCAAAACTCGAATCTCTATGTTCAACATTCTGTTCATATTTCTCCCAGTCTTGTTCATACGATCGTGATTGGATGGGGTCGTACATTGTGATAGCCATTTCAATCCATCTGTTCCTCCGTCTGTTATTTTTTGCTCGTGCGTGCGATATCTCTATTTCCATATCATTGATTCGAACCAAACTTTAGGTATACCTTTCCATTGGGTAATAGAGGAACGCTATTTATTCTGAGGTCAAAGGCCGAGTTCACTGTGATGGAAGTAATTAATGAAACTTATTATGTTTATGCTTCAAGTATAGTTCAGAGATGTGGATTGTCATGGCATAGAAGAAGCCTATTGAATTTTTACCCCACGGCCAATTTTTGACGAAGGGTATGGTTTGTTTGGTCTGTCCGTCTGTCTGTCCATCTTACTTGTTAACAGAACATATCTCGAATAATAGCCAGGCTTTCCAAATGCATACATCATATTCAGCTGGTGATGGGTCAGAAGGCCAGAGAAGACGACTGACATTTCAATTATTGATGATAGGTTTTAAAGGATTATACCTAGGCTCTAAAACCTCAAATTTATACAACATACATACGCAACTAGAGATTACTTAAAGACTATTGAAGTTGACCTACCTTGACCTATTGTATCATGGTCAAATTCTAGTGAATACAATTGCAATAATACATGTAGTTAATATTGGCCCAACATTGTGCGGCGAAATTTGCTTTGATTAATCTAAACGGGAACTCATACATTGATACGAAAGAGTATATACCATAAACGAAACACCCCCCTGTCACCAGACAGGCTAAATACCCATGACACAACCCCGATATGAAAATTTTCTGCATATGTGCCTACAATAAGTCCATGCTACAATTGTTCACAGAATATATGTCATCGCCAGCAAAGATTGAAATTACAGCGTTAATCTAAGAATATGAGATAAAGAGATCAGAAGTCCTCAATGTATTCTCGATAACAGCTCTGCAAAACATGGCATGACAAACGGGAACGGAATAACTAAAGACATAACATTGGAAATATTGGCTCGAGTTAGGTGACATTTTCAAAAATGAATTCGGTCTTCATCACCTTTTTCCCGTCTGCACGTTTTGACCAGTCCGGTGACCAGGTCACGCTTATGAGCTGATATAGCTTTGGGTAACTTTTACACAATACCAGTTATAATATAATTATTATGTTATACCAATACATACATGATAGTAAATAAACGTACGTGATAGGCAGGAGGCCTGTCCACGAAAGAATGACTCTCGTGAGATTTTTATTTCATGCACATTCGGAATTGGTCCTGTCATACGAAATAGTTCTTTTGATTATTGATAGGGAAATTCTTTATGAACGACGGCTGAATGCTGAATGTCGGTGTGACACTTGTTACCTATTAGACCACTTTCGTTTCTATGAATTAACAAGATTTATCAAAACGAAATGAGAATAAGAAAGGATATAACTGAACTCAACGAGACACTTTCGCGATTTCGCGAGTTTGAACCGCGTACTTCTTTCTAGTCCATGAACCAAGACCCCAATTTTCACCGATCGGTACCACTCGAGGTGGCAAATTCTAGTAACGTGTTTTCGAAGAGGTACGTGTATGTAAATGTTAGATGTGAAAAAATGTCGAAAGCGACGTTAAACCCTATTCACCCACTCACTCATTATAACTGTCCTCATTCACCCCAAAATGATGAACAACACCTCCAGCTCACACACACACTTATAATGAAAATGATATATGTGTCACTCTGGCGAGATACGATGATGTAATTAAACGTTTTATCATTTTATTTAGCATTTTATAATAACATATGACTAAAATGCATAGGGTAAAATCGTTTAGCTCTTTAGACATAGGTTAAAAGAAAATATCTGGTCGGTCATACCCCGCCATCTCAACGTTTGACTTGGAGTAAGGATAAGGTCAGATTTCGTAAAACGAGCTATAATTACTCTTAAAGCTACTGATTTTCAAAGGTTATAACCTATGGATAGCAACTACAGGAAGGAAAGTTTGGTGGAATCTGCTACCTCAAATGGTACCAACTAAATAGGAAGTATGCCATTATCAAGGAATTTTGTTCATTTATGTTTACCGGTTACTAAATGTATTGTTTGGAAAATTTCAGCCCTTTAGCAGCAAGAATGAAAAAAAAAACTATTCGAGGAACCATAACCCACCCCCTATTTGGGTTCAGAATGGGGGCGGGGCAGGGTTCCGAATGTGTATTATACTTACCCAAAAGTTGCTGATCTGCAACTGTTATCACATATGGATAACATCTCCATAGAAATACCTCTTCAATGAACATGAATTGACTCTGCTATACCAAGCAGTACCAGCAGAATTTTAGAAAATCAATTTCAAAATGGACAAAAAAGAGTCAATTAATGACCCACTGGGTCATTACGTCACTGTCACCAAATGCAGCAAATGCTTATCTGACATGTTGTTTACTCGTTTTAATAGAAGGGTACCTATGTCCAAAGTGTGCGAAGTTTTAGATTTCTAGAGGGAAGCACGGCATGACAATAGGGAACGGAATAACTAAAGACATAACATTGAAAATAGTGGCTCGAATTAGGTGACATTTTCAAAAATGAATTCGGACTTCATCACCTTTTTCTCGTCTGCACGTATTGACCAGTCCGGTGACCAGGTCACTCTTATGAGCTGATATAGCTTTGGGTAGCTTTTACACAATATCAGATATAATATAATGATTATGTTAGACCAATATATACATGATCGTATATAATCGTACGTGATAGGCAGGAGGCATTTCCACGAAAGAATGGCCCCCGTGAGATTTTTATTTCATGCACATTTGGAATTGGTCCTGTCATACGAAATAGTTCTTTTGATTATTGACGGAGAAATTCTTTATGAACGACGGCTGAATGCTGAATGTCGGCGTGACACTTGTTACCTATTAGACCACTTTCGTTTCTATGAATTAACAAGATTTATCAAAATGAAATGAGAATAAGAAAGGATATAATTGAACGCAACGAGACACTTTCGCGATTTCGCGAGTTTGAACCTCGTTCTTCCTTCTAGTCCATGGGCCAAGGCCTCAAATTTCACAGATCGGTACCACTCGAGGTGGCAAATTCTAGTAACGTTTTTCGAAGAGGTACATGTACATGTATGTAGATGTTAGACGTGATAACATGTCGCGGCATTTATTTTCGAAATTTTGGTTAGTTTTTTGATTGTTTTTCCAATTCTGCTGGCAACATGTGACATATTAACTTTGGTAAATGTTCTTTGAAGAGGCATTTGTATGTAAATTTTGCTCACATGTGATTACATGGAGATCAGTAGCTTAGTGATATATATGGTAATCTTTCTGAACTCTCCCCCATCATATTCTGAACCCAAATTTTGGGGGGTGGGTGGGGTATGATTTCTTGGATATTTAAAGTTTTCCTGTTTCTGGAGAGCTGTAACTTTTTCCGCTTCTGCATATGATCTATACGCCTACAAAAACAAGTTAACATGGAGTGAAATAATAATTTTATGACGTCATTGTGACATCATAACATGAACAATAATTTATTTTTAAATTTTTCGTTATTTTCAGTATGTTTTTCCAATTTTGCTGATAAATCACGAGGTAACAGATTTGGTTCATATTTTATAAGGGGTATTTGCAGGCAAATGCTATCCATTTGTGACAACAGTTGTATATCGGTAGTTTATGGGTTGTTATATTACATTTTCCCGACCCTACCTCTTTCTGTATTCTCAACCCAAGTTTGCAGCTAGGGTATGGTCCTTCCGATATTTGCATTATGGTTAGAGAGATGAAAAGCACCAATCTATACCTCCATGCCCTTTTTTATTGAAGCATCTATTGAAACCTTCATATGATCATCATTATGTCTCCCCCAACTATGTTGGGGGGAGACATCTAGTGTTTGTGCTGTCTGTCTGTCCGTCTGTCTGTCTGTCTGTCTGTCTGGATGTCTGGATGGATGTCTGTCCGTCCCCTTGCCTTGTCTGCAAGATATATTGAGAACTACTGGATGGAATTTCACCAAACTTGGATGGAAGCTTCATTGGGATAGCCCCCTCATTTGATCAGGTTTTGGTGTATGTGCGTGCATTCATCCGTGTCCGGTGTCCGTCCGTCCGTCCATCTACTTGTACATGTATATACAGGCCTTGTCTGCAAGATATCTTGAGAACTACTGGACGGAATTTCACCCCACTTGGATGGAAGCTTGAGTGGGATAGCCCCCTCATTTGATTAGATTTTGGTGTGTGTGCGTGCATTCATCCATGTCCGGTGTCCGTCCGTCCGTCCATCTACTTGTACATGTATATACAGGGCTTGTCTGCAAGATATCTGGAGAACTACTGGATGGAATTTCACCAAACTTGGATGGAAGCTTCATTGGGATAGCCCCCTCATTTGATTAGGTTTTGGTGTATGTGGGTTCATTCATCTGTGTCCGGTGTCCGTCCGTCCGTCCATCTACTTATACATGTATACACAGGGCTTGTCTGCAAGATATCTGGAGAACTACTAGATGGAATTTCACCAAACTTGGATGAAAGCTTCATTGGGATAGCCCCCTCATTTGACTAGGTTTTGGTTTGTGTCCATGCGTTCATCCGTGTCCGGTGTCCGTCCGTCCGTCCATCTACTTGTACATGTATATACAGGCCTTGTCTGCAAGATATCTTGAGAACTACTGAACGGAATTTCACCACACTTGGATGAAAGCTTCAGTGGGATAGCCCCCCTCATTGGATTATGTTTTGGTGTGTGTGCGTGCATTCGTCCATGTCCGATGTCGTAGCGTCCGTCCATCTACTTGTACATGTATATACAGGGCTTGTCTGCAAGATATCTGGAGAACTACTGGACAGAATTTCACCAAACTTGGATGGAAGCTTCATTGGGATAGCCCCCTCATTTGATTAGGTTTTGGTGTATGTGCGTGCATTCATCCGTGTCCGGTGTCCGTCTGTCCATCCATCTACTTGTACATGTATGCTTCAGTGGGATAGCCCACTTCATTTGATTATGTTTTGGTGTGTGTGCGTGCATTCGTCCATGTCCGGGGTCTGTCCGTCCGTCCATCTACTTGTACATGTATATACAGGCCTTGTCTGCAATATATCTGGAGAACTACTGGACAGAATTTCACCAAACTTGGATGGAAGCTTCATTGGGATAGCCCCCTCATTTGATTAGGTTTTGGTGTATGTGCGTGCATTCATCCGTGCCGGGTGTCCGTCTGTTCATCCATCTACTTGTACATGTATGCTTCAGTGGATAGCCCACTTCATTTGATTATGTTTTGTGTGTGCGTGCATTCGTCCATGTCCGGGGTCTGGGTCCTCGTCCGTCCATCTACCTGTACATGGCTATACAGGCCTTGTCTGCAATATTTCGGGAGAACTACTGGAGAATTTCACCAAACTTGGATGGAAGCTTCATTGGGATAGCCCCCTCATTTGATTAGGTTTTGGTGTATGTGCGTGCATTCATCCGTGTCCGGTGTCCGTCTGTCCATCCATCTACTTGTACATGTATGTACAGGCCTTGTCTGCAAGATATCTTGAGAACTACTGGACGGAATCTCACTCCCCTTGGATAGAAGCTATAGTGGGATAGCCCCCTCATTTGATTAGGTTTTGGTGTGTGTGCGTGCATTGATCCATGCCCGGTGTCCGTCCGTCCGTCTACTTGTACATGTATATACAGGGCTTGTCTGCAAGATATCTGGAGAACTACTGAACAGAATTTCACCAAACTTGGATGGAAGCTTCATTAGGATAGCCCCCTCATTTGACTAGGTTTTGGTGTGTGTGCCTGCATTCGTCCGGTGTCCGTCCGTCCGTCCATCTGCTTGTACATGTATATACAGGCTTTGTCTGCAAGATACCTTGAGAACTATTGGATGGAATTTCACCAAACTTGGATGGAAGCTTCATTGGGATAGCCCCCGCATTTGATCAGGTTTTAGTGTATGTGTGCATGCATTCATCCGTGTCCGATGTCCGTCCAACCGTTCATCTACTTGTACATGTATATACAATGAAAATCGCTTCTTTGTAATTAATATTTTTAGATACGCAGCTTTCTTTAAGATACTTATTGCTACATTCATTTTATAGCACTTTCCCTTAAAGTATGTGCCCATTCAAGGCAAGGTGGGAGGTTGGGGGAGACGTATGTTTTTGCCCAAAAAAACAACCAGCATAGGCTTCATGCCAGAGCGGCAACTCAAGGGTCAAAGCGGAACCTCTAGTTATAACTGTCCTCATTCACCCCAAAATGGTGAACAACACCTCCAGCTCACACACACTTATAATGAAAATGATATATGTGTCACTCTGGCGAGATACGATGATGTAATTAAACGTTTTATCATTTTATTTAGCATTTTATAATAACATATGACTAAAATGCATAGGGTAAAATCGTTTAGCTCTTTAGACATAGGTTAAAAGAAAACATCTGGTCGGTCATACCCCGCCACCCCAACGTTTGGCTTGGAGTAAGGATAAGGCCAGGTTTCATAAAACGAGCTATAATTACCCTTAAGCTACTGATTTTCAAAGGTTATAACCTATGGATATCAACTACATCATACTATCACTTTAGGAAAGTTTGATGGAATCTGCTACCTCAAATGGTACCAACTAAATAGGAAGTATGTATTGAAAATAGACTAAAAGGCCGGCATAACCTGTTTTTCCGTTTTATGACGTCATAGTGCCATCATCAAGGAATTTTGCTCATTTATGTTTACTGGTTACTAAATGTATTGTTTGGAAAATTTCAGCCCTCTAGCAGCAAGAATGAGGAAAAAAATATTCGAGGAACCATAACACACCACCTATTTCAGAATGGGGGCGGGGCAGGATTCCGAAAGTGTACTATAGTTGCCCAAAAGTTGCCGATCTGCAACTGTTATCCCATATGGATAACGTCTACATAGAAATACCTCTTCAATACACATGAATTGAGTCTGCTATGCCAAGCAGTATCAGCAGAATTTTAGAAAATCAATTTCAAAATGTCAATCGTTGTACCTGGCGTACCGGTAACTATGATTTTTTAATTGGCGTGCGTCAATGATAAAAAAAATATCATACTTGGCATTAAACCGTTTTCATGAACAGAAGTAGATTTGGTCAAATGTTCAGAAGCACCCGTGCCTGGCTGACGAGTGTCAGTTCTGACGTTTACAGGCCTACTTTTTTATCGGAAGCTCGTCAGCCGATCTTTCATAGTCAAGCCTCTACAAAAAATGACAATAAGTAATTTCAGAAATGAACATCGAGGTCGCCGGGGAGAAAGTATGTTTGATCTCGGCTTTGGTGAAGTAGGCGCTCAAATATGCCGACTACCTTCATATAGATGGACTATCGACATTTAGATGCAAAATAAATTCAGGAAAAGACAGCTAATGTCCACTGCATTGTACCATAGGCTACCGGTGTGAAGGCCAAAAATGTCCTGGCGAAGAGTGCCCCTTTTCGATAGAAACTATTAAAGGACAGACACTTATCTTAATGTGGAGAAAAATGTCCCAGCTGGATGAGAGTATATGAGTCGAACAATCTTAGCCACCAGACATTCTAAGCATGCAAACCGGTACGTTAGCCAAAAACCAGCACCTTTACACACAGGTATTTTTTCCGGAAATACTGTGCATCTCGATCTCGTTAGCCGATCTAGATATCCATGGCCTAGCTCTCTGTAGCTTTGTTTGGCAGTCGGCATCACCTACAACAAGAACAAAGATAGACGTACAGTCTGTTCATTTTTGTTGATTTTGGTTCAATACGCAACCACAAAGTAGTTGATTCCATCTTTTTGGGTTCCACATATACGGAAAAGAGATGTTGAATGCTTTTACATTAACAATCTGCTACAACTGATCCCTGGTATCGTGTTCGCATACGGTGGTATTCCTACATGTATGTTATTGGTCACGTGGATATTTTCTATAGAAGAAGTAGTTTATTCACCGAATCCAGTATCCCAAGATTCATCGGAATTTTCGAATTCCAATTACGAGCTTAACTACATTTATATTCGAGGAAATAACTTCCTTGTTTGCAAGTTCCGTTCCAACGGTGGAGGCTAATTTAGATCACCGATGGGAGTTTAGGATAGTTATTGGGTTGAAAACCAGGCACTCGCAAACCCATGACTTTTGCATGTCCGTATTGCTACAAGCTATAACATATGTTACTGTCTATTCGGCCTATGTCAGGACCTGCTGAAAGAGGCGTTCGAATATTAATACATAAACTACCCATAACTGTGTCAGATATTACTGAATTCACTCCATCTAACTATTCATTTAACACGGGTAATAATCCAGCTCTATTCCCTTCCCTGGATATCAGTAAAGTGGGCGGAGCCAAGTTTGACGTCAAACCTGACCTGGGACTACTTCTTTCTGCCTCCTAATTTTCCTTCAAGAAAGGCCAGCTCCATCGTTTGAGCGAACCAAAAGGACGATCAACAGAGTGTCGTTCGTCTTTTGCGCCTTCGTGTTGTATGAAATGAATAACGAATACTACACCTATTGTTTTCTCCATTGCCTTTCTCTCTTCGTTTAAACGAAGAAAAAACATGATAATTGGATGATGTTCTCTAAGGTATTCTCAAACTGTCTCTTCAGTGGCATGACCCAATTTATTCGAGGATGTTTGAAAATGTTTAATGGAACTTGGAATTACAGTTGTGGGTTGTGACAGTAAATTTGGATTCCTGTTACAAATAAAAGTCCATGGATGCACCATTAAGTGCGCACTCGTTACAAGCAATGATAATGTTATATACACGAATATGAATACCGTACAGAACGTACCCAATCTTGTAATGGTCAAAGCCGCTTCAGAATTTCAAATAAAAAAAAACCGTTGGTATCTTATCATTGGAATCAAGATAATTATTGTATCAGCATTACTAAAATATGTTAGCTCTCTTCCACATTGCGTTCGTACATTTGAAATACAACAAATTTGCACAATTATTTCAACCTATTTAACAGTAGAACTCAGCTTTGCTACACACGGATATGGACAATCAAACCTAAAACTTACAAATATAGTTACTGACAAAGTTTATTGTGGCTAATGTTTATGTGTTTTGTGTTTGATTCTGGAATAGGTGCTTGAAAGAGCCAAGGAGACCTTGCTATGGAGTGCAACCCCTGATGCTGTGTGCAGATTGAGGAAGACCGTATTACGATCCGAGGAAGAAAAAATCGCCCAAATTTACTTCACCCAGCAAAAGCACGAGAATCTTGCAGAGTATCTCAACTTGATGATTACAGAAAGAAGATCACGACGACTGTTAACTCAGGTATACGAATCATCATGAGTTCCTGAAATCAAAAACTTTTATAATGAGACGATATACAGATGTTCAGAAGCTAGGAGATTGGACCACCTATGCCCCACCCGTATCAAATCTAAGTGTTTAGTCGAGAGGGATACGCACGGTGGCTGATTTATTTCACCCTGCTGGGGCACTGAGCATAGCTGTATCCATGCCCTTTTGTGACTGGGAAAGACTGCGCATGTTTACCATTTCATACTGATCATCTGTTGCACGATTATGCAGTCAGGCTTACGAATAAAGCCAGTAAGTCGATTCCCGTTTGGTGGATTTAGTCCGAGAGCCAAACCCGAGTTTGAGCCTTGACGTGGAAATGAAGTCCACCTAACGTTTTTGATGGATTATATATCTCCTGTGTGTGCAGATTCAGAATCCAGATGATGCCAGCCTGGCAACCTTGGGGGAAATCAAAATATGCAAGATGGCCTCCAGCATATTCAACATGACCGCAGTATATCGCTTAGATTGATCGCTATATGGAATTGAGCTATATATTTTTGGTCTACGAGTGCTCAAGAAATGGTGTATAGATTTATTATTACTTCATACCACTTATAATACTACCTCCAGCTTATTTCAACAGTAGTGAGGTGGAACTGACGTCATTCTGCGCATGCGCAGTAGAAAAGGGGTATTTTAATGGACGTTTTGAGGTCAAGACGGATCCATATTGGGCGTACTGGGCTTTGAGAGGTGTCATCGTGAAGCTCTTCTGGAGGAGCGTACGACTGGACTAACGCATGCGCAGACAGGGAATGTTGGGAAAATGGGCAGCGGGAGGGGCGTTTTGGTGTCGAGGTGGACTACTAATGGTCCGATTGGGTCGTATGAGGTGTCAGATTGAAGCATTCGTGGGGGAGCATTCACCTGGATGGGCTGTAAGGTGCAACTGACGTAATTATGCGCATGCGCAGAAAAAAAACGTTATTCGAATAGACGGTTTCGGGTCGCGACTGACCAATAGTGAACCGATTGGGCCATAAGAGGCGTTATCGTGAAGCTCTCAAGGGAAACCATCCGAATGGATTACTGCGTCATCCGGTTTCAACATTCTGCGCTTGCGAAGTATGGCCGTAGTATAGAAAGCAGACATTTTTGGGTTCATGGGGGGTATGTTGAGTGAATGTGGGATCATCCGTAGTCCTAATAGGCCGTGTATGGTGTCATCTTGAAGCTCTCGTGGTGTAGACCACGACTTGAGGGATGTTCACGTCATCTGTGACGCCATTGGTGACGCCATCTGTAAGAGTGGTAGCGAAAGCGGTCATTCTGGGGGTGTGAGAAGGACCATCCGTGGTCCAAATGGCCAGTGACGCGTGCCCAACGTTCGGTGGTGATGGTAGTGTCTGTACATATAGGGTCCCTATCACTCCGGGATGACGAATGGTATGTTTTTTGTTGGAAGTCATGGCGGAGCATCCATTGTGAGTGCGTGTGTGAGAGAGAGAGTGTGCGTGCGTGTGTGTGTACTGTGTGTGAGCACTGAGCTTAGTTACCCGTCTCCCTTTTGGAAGACATGAAGGCTCTGAAAAGAGCCGTTCTTCTCTGTCGCTGTAAGACAGAACTGGCATTGCCACAGCATCAGGGTCAACAGGGCAAAGACCATTGTGAGGCCAACGAGCCGTCACTGGTTCCAGCGTGAGTCCATAGCCCGGGCATCAAGAACGGCTGTCATAGTCCAGTAGTGGAGGGTGATAGCACACCTCTCCATCGAGTCGACCCTGTCGAGGACCGCTTCTGTGAACACTTCCAGGATCTAGCATCGGCCCTCGTTATCGTCGCCATCTCCAAACATGGACCGAACCACTGCTCGGTAACCCGTAAGTGAATTAACCACGATCGCATGATGTAAAATGCTAGTCGCATAGGAATGGGTCTCCGTCATGGCTCTGCAACAGCAGGAATGGAGGTGTGGGATCCAGAGGGGCGTGCTTTATGGACGATGTCACACATGCGCAGGTCGGGAATTGTGGGAAAAGTGCTCTTGGGTGAACGTAACGCTCTAGCATAACACATTGACGCCATGGTGTAGACAGATGAGAGAGAAAAACAACGACAAGGATGACAGGTCAATCATTTTATTATCCCCACCAGCACATCATACCCACGCTTGGGGAGCCGCGTTGGATATGTTTACAATTCTCGTAAGCTCTTGTCCAATCAGAAGCCGTCGTTTGAGAAATTTCAATCTTCGGTCAGGGTCGCTATTGGCCTAAACGTCGTCGAGCAATCCAAGATAACATGAGGCAACATGTTATGAGACAGTTGTTTGGGCATTCTACTTACTTTACAGGGCCTTGGTGGGTGATAACCCTATATCCTCTTCCAAGTGACGCTTTATGCTAGAGCGTTAAGGTCACCCAAGAGCTTGGTTTTCATGATGGACCTGTGCGTGGGGTCGCCTTTCAATTCAAGCGGCAGCAGGCTATACCGTTCATAGATGGCCATGCCTGTTTCGCTGATTTTAGGGCGCATTTGGATGTACGCATGGATGGGTTGAGAGCTTGGAGCTTTCGGAGCTGTTGGAGCTCGGAGCTCTCCCGTTAAGACAGGCGTTGGGCATGCCTCAATCTAGGAGCTCGGGTTTCTTGGAGTCTGAGCTCGAAGCTCTTGAAGCTCGGAGCTCGAAAGTGACGTCATCGTACACATGCGCACACACCTGTGGTGCACCTGCACCCTGGTGTACCCTGTGCTCTACGGACATTGGGAAATATGTCATATATATTAGTATTTTGAAAGCCATGGGTGATTGAGGTAACCAATAAATTCAACGCTTTATATTTCAAAGAGACGGGCATATTTTAAAGGGTCAACGGCAGCCATCCTGAATTATTTTTCCTCCTATTCTCGTTTGTTTTCGCCAAATTGTTGTGTGGCGTATGTACCGAATGAATTTATCCCAAATTTATAGCCAAACATATCACAATCAGTGATCGAGATCATCCATGCGACAATTCATCATGGCGGCCATCTTGGATATTTCGATTTTCCCAAGGATGACAAGGTGGCATCATCCGGTTTCGTGATCAGCGCATCGAAAAGATATAGAAACCATCAAAAACATTAGGTGGACTGTATTCCCAGGTCTTTCGACTAATTGTATTCCCGGACTAATTGGTACAGAGCGTTGTATATAGAGTCAGAAAAGAGAAAATGCCAAGCAAGCAGCAGGCTATTGATTTTGAGCTACTTCCGTCCGACGGTTTATATCTGTGAAGGTTGCGTATTGGTACTAAATTTTGGATCAGCCTTAATCATGAGACATAGGCGAAACTTATTATTTACCAAACGGTCATGGTAACTTAGGCTGAAGATATAAAAAAATTGTTTACGCAACATTCAAAGCATCCTGGCAGACCAAAACCAAACCCCTAAGGATTTGAGGTATGTATATCTGTCGCTCAGCCTCTCTATGACATATCTCCATTTCTATGATTCATATTCGCAGTCATATAGTTGAAGTGGATTAATTTTGCAGTCTAAGTATTTACAAACATTAATATTTGTTGGGTACAACATTATGTTTACTTGTACTTGTATCCGTGAATAGCAAACGTATGCGTTGTTATTCCTCCTGCCATGATGTGATAGTTTTTCCATCTTATGTATGGTCACCATTGTTCGGGCGTACAGTGGAGCCTAATCACTCATATAGTTTATGTGATAAAGGCGCGGGAGTATTACCAAAAAATTGAGTATATACTCGCATTGGCAATCAAAGTTATTTACTTCTTTTGATACGATGTTTGTTCAGGTGACGACACACTCGAAACTGTTGTCCGTGGCACACGCTAAGGCCTTGGATGAAGCAGTCCAGATAGAAAAGAAGAACATAACACTCAAGACTCTGCAGAGCTTCAACACAGAACAACAGTTTTGTAAACAAATAAGGTACACTCGCCAATGTAGATAAATCATATTAATTGGTCAAGTTAGATATAGTGCATATGCCTCGGCTTGAAATATATGACTGTTCAGTTGAATGAGAACACACTTCAAAGTTCTGAATTTCAACCGGCGGCTCCATTCATCCAGGAACTACAATTTTCAGCAGCAGGCATTTGCAGCTCAGTTTTTTTTAAATAAGGCGCATTGCATACGGTGTCATATGCAATTCATTGTTCTCTAAATAATGAGTTGTCTCTGATTCAGTCTGAAAATATGAGGCATTACTTCACAAATACGAGTTTACACGATGCCAGTCGTCAAAATAAATTTATAGTCAGTTATGGTTGCCCAAAGATATCTAGATTCAATCTATTTTTGCTGGTGGCGTGGGA